>PVLC010007719.1:17517-62038 GCA_004027655.1 Graphiurus murinus | reverse complement strand
GCAATCAGGGAGATGCAAATCAAAACTACCCTAAGATTTCACCTAACTCCAGTCAGAATGGCAATCATAAAAAACACGAACAACAACACCTGCTGGCAAGGGTGTGGAGAAGTGGGAACCCTAATACATTGTTGGTGGGATTGCAAACTTGTGCAACCACTGTGGAAAACAGTATGGAGGATCCTCAGACGATTGGGAGTGAACCTACCATATGACCCAGCAATACCACTACTGGGTATATACCCAACAGAATGGAAACCAAATTATCAGAACGAGGCATGTGTATCTATGTTTATAGCAGCTCAATTCACAATAGCCAAACTATGGAAGCAGCCAAGATGTCCAACCACAGATGAATGGATTACAAAACTATGGGATATGTACACAATGGAATCTTATCACATTTAATTCTGCATTTATTTGATTGTTCTTTATTAGGCTATGAGGACTCTGAAGTGTCCTGTGTGGGTCATTTCTGGGTTTTCTTGTTGTTGTTATTCTGGTTGTTTGGATGGTTGGTTGGTTTGAGTTGATTTGTTTTTGTTACTGTTGTTTGTTTGTTTGCTTGCTTGTTTGTACTGGGAATTGAACCTAGGGATGCTCTACTGTTGATCTACATCCCCAGCTCTTATTTTAATTTTTTTTTAAACAGAGTCTCAGTAATTTGCTGAAGGTTTTGTTAAATTGCTCAGGCTGGCCTTGAACCTGCAATTCACTTGTCTTAACCTCCCAAGTACTGGAATTATAGGTGTGCTCCATCATGCCTAGCTATCTGAATGTCATTTCTATACCTTCAGATATGAGCCTGCAGTGAATGCCTAATAAATAACAAGTGAAGGGAGGAACAGAGAAAGGAAGGGAAATAAGAAGAAAGGATAGAAAGGAGGAAGGAAGGAAGGAAGGAAGGAAGGAAGGAAGGAAGGAAGGAAGGAAGGAAGGAAGGAAGGAAGGAAGGAAGGAAGGAAGGAAGGGCGGGCAGGAGGGAGGAAGGAAGGAAGAAAGGAAGGGAAGAAGGAAAGGAAGGAGGAAGGAAGGGAGGGAGGGAGAAAACTGTGTGTGGCCGGTGCTCTATATCCACTGTTTCTTTATTCGCAGATTCAGCCAAACTCAGATTAAAAAAAAAAAAAATACTCAGAAAATTATGTTGTTGCTAATTTCTTTCATATTTCTTTTTTTATCATTTTATTGGTACACTATAATTATACCTTGTAGTGAGATGCAAAGTGATACGTTCGTATATGCACATAACATCTTTTGGTGAGTTTCCTTTCACATCTCACCCCACTAAGCACCTCCTCCCTCCTCATACCTGCTACTGAGACTGGTAATGACACCGTCTTGTATGAACTTAGTATTGGTTGCTCTGTTTACTTTCTCAAGCTCTTTCCCCCCCTCCCTCCTTCCTACCCTGACTCCCTTCCACTACTCTATTCCTCTCTCTCCTCATTTTCATGAAGTCCCTTTTCTTTCCTATTTTCTCTCTAGCTTCTACATATGAAAGAGAACATAAGTGTAATTAGGCCTGGGATGATAAATATATGTGGCAATGTATATGCCAATTCAATAGATTTAATCAATTCATATATCCACTCATATATATATATGTATATATATATATTTCAGAACATCATTTTGTATACAATAAACACATATATTTTACCTATCAATTAGAAAGTAAAATAATAAATAAAATTGCAAATAAATAGATGAATAAATTTGAAATGAAGCTCTTATCTAATAGAGGTAGAAGTAAAAATGTTATAACAATTTATAACGTAATTCACAAAGAGTTATTAAAATATCTATAACCATTAAGATATAAGCTATAACCAAGATATCGATATCTTAGTTCAGACTGACATAACAAATATACCACAGACTAAGTGGCTTAAACAATATTTATTTCTTACAATTCTGGAGAATGGGAAGTCAAAATTCAAGGTGCCAGCCAACTGGATCCCTTAGGGTCTCTTCCTAGGTATCACCTTACATGGCAGAGAGGGGAAAGGAAGCCATGTCTCTTGTGTCTCTTCTGATAAGGCACAGTCTCATCATGAGAACTCTACCCATGACCTAAATACCTCCCAAGGCCCATCTCCAAATGCCATCACTCTGGGGATTAGTGTTTCAGATAAGAATTTTAGAAAAAAGCAAACATTCAGTCAATAAGCAATCTAACATTTATATTCTTTAATATTCTTTATAAAATTCTCAAAATGAAACCGTATGCAAGGAAATTCAATAATAGTAAAAGAGTCTGCAGTAACACTATTGTATAATATTATTTGCAGCAATGTATAATAAAATATCTAGCAACAAATTTTCATTAAATAATAAGCATTATAAAACATACAGGTACTAAAGTTACTAGTATAACAAGTATTTAGCAAAGTAGAAAATGTTTATGATATGTTTTTTGAAAAAGACAAGAAGGGAGAAATTCTATAGTCTGATTATATCTATATTGAAATTATGTGTGACCATAGACGAGATCTTAAAGGGAATGTTAGAAATAACAAGCATTAAGTTTATTGAAGCAGCATAATCATAACTTAATTTTAAAAATTGATGTTGTTTTATAATTTTCATTAAAATGTAATTTTTGCAATAATCATTTTTAAAGGATAAAATAGCCAAAATTAATGTCTTGCTTGGTTAGTGTCTTGAAGCCAGACTGTGTGTGGCTAGGGTTGCCAGATTTGGCAAACAGAAATGTAGAACTCCCAGAAATTTGAATTTCAGGTAAATGATGATTTTTTTTTTACTGTAAATATTTTGCATTCAATATTGACACATGAACTTACTACAAAACTATTTTTTTTCTTTTTTCTGAAATTCAAATTGAAATAGATCTTTGTCTTTTTACCTGACAACCCAACTTGTGACACCCAGGACCCCGTACCTCCAGCACACACCAGCCATTCACCTGGACAGTTCAGTTCCGGCATGAGAAGTCAGGTGGAGGTGGAGTGATGAAGCAATCAGTACAGAAGTGAACTTGGCTTCCACGTATATATATGAACACATTCAACTCTACATCTTCTAGGAAATCCCGAGTTAACATATGAGGGTCAGGAACTAGAACAGATCCTGAAATAAAAAAATTGAGATAAGAATGAAGAGTGAGATCATGAAAAGTGAGATTGTTGTGACAACAGGTACTATTTTTAAACCCAGATCAACTGCCCAAAACTGGTATACAGAACTCATTCTAATTAAGATTAGTAACAATTTCTTGTATTAAATAGTGCAGTTTTTCATAAAGCCCGGGTAAATAACAGAATTGGAGATCAAATAGCCCAGCAACTAGGGTCACTGATGGCTCTAACCAATTCCCACTGGACTGCTTCCCTTCATAAGCAATGTCTTCACAGCTATCTATGTCTGGAAAAATAGCGTTGCCCAAAAGGCAATGCACAACTGCTTTCATATCATAGTTTTTTTGGCTAATGACACATCATTGAAATTTTATATTCATTTCCCTCTTGATATATCTAAATCTCAGCATCTTTATTCAGAGGTATAAAGGGTCTAGATCAAAGGACAAGCTACATACAGGAAGAACTCAAAAGCAGTAATCAGCTTGTATTGTCAGTAGTGTAGAAAAAAACACCTCTGTGATGGATGGAGCTCAACAAATAAAAGGAAGAGTGGACAGAAGCGAGTGTAGAGGGGTATACAGGGGCTAAATCCCCAAAAAGCATTTGGATTCCGTTTGAACTGCACTGGGCAACTCCTGGAAGGATGCAGGGGGGCAGTTGATGTCATTTCATTTGGGGCAGGTGGCATAGTTTTATTTTCAGTAATTTCGAGTGGTTTTAGCAGCTTCTGCCATGAGCGAAGCTACAGATCAACTTATTCTAAAAACAAAGTTGAGGTATTTTGAAAGACATCTCACAACATTCAATTGGCTTGCATTCAGTAGTGCTGTGCAGTGTTCTAACTCAGCCTGATAAAGAGGCCAATACTTTTTGGCAAACAATATATTGCAGAACTCAAATCATGATTATTTGTTGTCTTAACAGCTACAATTGTCTCTTAATTTAATTGGTATTCCTATTCTCCCTCTTGGACTTCTCCAATCCAGTCAACATCCAGGACTCAGTATAACTTTGAAAATATTAATCAATCAAATCATGTAATTTCTCTGCTTAAAACTTCCAGAAATAGACTTGTGGGTTTTTGCTCCAGATGTGAAAAGCTAGAAAGAACATCACTCCTATTCTTTTAACACAAAAAAAAGCTAAACAAATTACAAATTCACAGCTTTGAACCTATCATGTGTAGAAGAAAAGGCATGCTCATTATAAGGCATGAAACCTATTTAGATCAGTTTCTGTGTCCTACACAAAATGTTCAGCTTTCAACAAGGAATCATGAGGCAAATAAAAAAGCAATAAGGAACAACATATTGTCATAGGCAAAATAATCAGCAGAACCATATTCAGATATGGCACAGATGTTGGAACTATCTTACAGGGATTTTAAAATAATGATGACTAATGTGTTAATAGAGCCAAAATGTTTTCATGAATCCAAGATCATATGGAAAATGTTGGAGAGTGAAAAAAAAAAAAAAAAAGAAGGGAGAAATGGATTGAAGGGGAAAGAAATGAACAGAAATGCGGCTAGAGAGGTATAATTTAGGAACAGAGCATGTGCTTAGCATGTGCAGGGCTCTGGGTTCAAATCCCAGAACCAAAACAAACAAAATAACCTAGAAATGAAGAATAGTAACAACAATGAAGAATGACGAATACTTATTATCTCAAACATCAACATTTTAAGTGTTATGGTGAACAATTGGACAGCCTTGTTCTATCTTGATATGTCAGGTGTTTAACATGGGCCCATGTACAGGGTAGTAGCACAATAAATGTTTGACCTAACATGAAATAATTAACTAACACAATAACACAATCTCTACAGACAAAACCAAGATACAAATCTGCAGCATGAAAGAAACTGAACTGGAGTCAGAATATGATAGCGATACATGCATGCCCATGCTTAAAGCAGCACAATTCACAATAACCAAGGTATGGAATCAGTCTAGGTGTCCATCAACAGATGAATGGTTATGAAACTGGTATATAAACACACAACGGAATTTTACTCAGCTATCAAGAAGAAGAAACTTAAGTCATTCTCAGGAGAATGGATGGAGCTGGAGAATAGTATACCAACTGAGGTCAGCCAGTCTCAGGAAGTGAAGGGTTATATGGCTTCTGACATATATGGAAGCTAGAGAGAAACTTGGAAATAAAAGGGACTTCAGATAAAAGAGGAGGAAATCCAAGAGAGCAATGGAAGGAGTCTAGCGGAGAGAGGTGGGGCGGGGAAGGAAACTCGATGAAGGCAACAGCTCAAATAATGCTATGAACATTTACAAAATTATCAGTGCCGATTACAATAACAGGTAGGAGGAAGGGTAGGGAATGGGGAGGGAATGAGGAGGAAGGGGGGGAATGTAGAAGGAAACACACCAAGTGCTGCGTGCATGTATGTCCCTAGCACTCTGAACCTCGTTGTGATGTATAATTACAATGCACCGACAAAAGTATAATTTATAATTAAAAAAAAGAAATTGTGTTTCAAGAGATGGGTTCCGCTGGGAGATGGGACAACTTTGCAACTAATTAGCTGTGTGACCATAACTTTTCTGTGTCACTATGAAATGAAGAAGCTGTGTTAGATGACTTCTGATGTTCTCTTCTAACCTCTCAGATTTTTTTTTACTATCTTGTGCTCAGAAGTTCACTATAAGACAGTTTTTTTTTTTTTTTTTAATAACTAAGAGAGCTTTTCTTTGCAAGGTCAGTGTTTGTAAGTGAAGGAAAAAAATCTCTTAACTATGCCAAGAAAACCTTGTTTATCCTAGACATAGGGCATTAAATATGTGGGTGTGAAAACCCAAGGAATACATCTTCAAAAAGGAATAAAACTGAAAAATACAAAATCAAGTAGCGCTCATATACTAAATGGGCTTTCTCTTGAAAATAGCTCCCTGGTCCAAAGTAGTTTTAATTAGTGGAGAATGAACTCAGATGGAGACCATTCTCAGAATAATAAAAATGTTCTGAGCATTTTCAAGACCTCTTATGTCCTATGACATTGCTTTGCTTATTATTATTATTACTGCAGCTACTACCTCAAAAAATGTATGATTTTCTTTTTTCTTCTTACAATGTGCATCTGTCATAATTCTTATGCTTAACAATTGTACTAAGTTATGATTACACGAATTCCTGAAATACAAGGCAGGACTCTAAAGAGACAAAAGAAAAGAAAAAGTTTAAAGTCAGTGATTTTCGTGAGAAATTGATTGTTATATAAAATGAAGTAAATATGTTTTTTACTATAAAAGTAAGATCTTTAGAACCAGGGTGCTTACTGAAGACAGAGATATAAGACAGAGAAAGTAAGAGACATCTAGCCATATAATTGACCACATGGGTTGCCATTGGTCTAAATCACATTGGATATTTTCTGAAGGAACTAGAAGAGTTATTTCAATTGCAACCAATATTTGTTTTCTTTTTTCTCCAAGCAATTATATCAGCCCCCCCCTACAAAACTGGTCTTGTAGTACTGTTATTTTGTTCTTTTTAGCACTGCATGCTACCATAATAGCACTGTTTACTATTTACTTTGATATCGTATGTAGTCAACTTCCACAGCCATATCACATTTTGTTAATACTTGAAAATATTAAATTCTTGAGCTGTTACCCTGTAGCAGATAGTGTTAGCATAATGATGACTATTATCTGCAAGGCCAGTGTAAAATATAGAAAGCTCAGCCCTAAGTAGTTAAAATGGTCACTTCTTTGGAGACAAAGTAGTTTCTGATAATATGGAGATAATAACCTCAATATCAATATCCTGTATTTTGGTAGGAAATGTATTCCCAATGAAAAACATACAAGAAGCCAGACACAGTGATGCGTGGCTGTAATTACATACTTGGGAGGCTGAGACAGGAGGATCTCAAGTTCAAGGACAGTCACAGCAACACAGTGAGACTCTCAGCAATCTATTGAAACCCTGTTTCAAAAATCAAAAAATAAAAAGGTCTGGGAGTGTAGCTCAGAGGTAGATTGCCCCTGGGTTCAATCTCTAGTATGGTTTGGGGGTGAGGAGAAGTAGGAGATGAAGGGGAGGGGGAGGGGGAGGGAGAAAGAAACACACAAGAGTAAAAGCAGTTTTACATGTTCTGATGAAAACCACAACAATTCCCTACTTTGTCAATTTAATCCCTCTTTGTTGAATGGGCCCAAAGGGATGTCCTTCAAGTATCATTGATGGTTCACCTGTACCCGAAACACCTGAGTTCAGGATAAAAAGCAGATCCCTGAAATCTACCCTGGCTGATGAACCAGCATCTATGGAGACAAAGCCTGATTTAAGTTTCAGCAGACTTTTCACGTTACGCTTGTGTTTGCTCAGATTCCAGAATCCCTAGTTTAAGGCAGGAGCCTGTTTTGTGAGAACGGGCACCTTGCCAGCCCTTGGCATCCAGGAGTTTACCTGCCACAAAGGGAACGGTCCTTCCTCCTCCCACCCCCCCTGTGGTGCCCTCAGGCTTTTCCTGCCAATAACATAGATTAGATGCTTCCAAGTCTTCAAAAGCCCAAAGGTTAATGAGACATCTCATTCATATTTCATGGTTGTTGTTTGCCCTTCTCTGCCTGTGGGACACACAATGGAAAAGTACAATCAATAGAAGAATATCAGACATACCAGACAATTAGAAGACACCAGAAATAAGCCAGAGACTCCTACTGTATTTAAAGCAAAGACCCTGAATTAATAAATCATCAACAGAGACCATTAGTTCACCAGAATTTGTCAATGTAGGGCGAAAAAAATACATCAAACCCTAGGATGAAAGAGCAAATACCAATTTCCTTTTTTTTCAATTATCCCTTCCTTAACACACCTGTTTTTATAATGTCTGCCCTGTTCCTTCGAATTGAGGATGTTGTTCTATTAGTTTGGTCTTTGTGCTTAAAGACTATTTAGGCCTTTTGATTCCCAGGCTAATATGCTCCTGCATGGGGCAATGAGGGAAAAGACAGGAGAAATGTAATATGTCCATTTGTAGAACTAATATCCCTAATACCATACATTCACCACAGAAACTCCAAACCTTTGCTACATTTTTTAAAATATTTTTTGTGCAGGGTGAGAAAGTGGGGTTTATTTCCAGTTTCCTGCATATGGTTAACCAGTTTTGCCAACACCATTTGTTAAAGAGGCTATCCTTTTTCCAGTGTATATTTTTGGCTCCTTTATCAAAAAAACAGTTGACTGTAAGTCTGTGGGTCTGTTTCTGAGTCTTCTATTCTGCTCCATTGGTCTGTATGTCTGTTTATGTGCCAATATCAAGCTGTTTTTATTACTGTAGCTTTGTAGTAGAGTTTGAAGTCAGATATTGTGATACCTCCTGCATGGTTCTTGGTGCTAAGAACTACTTTGGCTATCCTGGGCTTTTTGTTGTTCCAGATGAATTTAAGGACTGATTTTTCTATTTCTGTGAGGAGTGCTCTTGGTAATTTCATGGGTATTGCATTGAATCTGTAGATCAGTTTTGGGAGGATGGCCATTTTGATGATATTTATTCTGCCTATCCAAGAGCATGGTAGATCCTTCCATCTTCTAAGGTCTTCATCGATTTCTTTCTTCAACTTTTGGGAATGAACCTGCCATATGATCCAGCAATACCACTTCTGGGTATCTACCCAAAAGAATGGAAACCAAACTATCAGACCAACGCATGTGTATCTATGTTTATAGCTGCACAATTTACAATAGCCAAACTATGGAAGCAGCCAAGATGTCCATCCACAGATGAATGGATTACAAAACTATGGGATATGTACACAATGGAATTTTACTCAGCCATAAAGAAGAACAAAATCATGTTATTTGCAGGGAAATGGAGGCAACTGGAAAACATTATGTTAAGTGAGATTAGCCAGTCACAAAGAGTAAAGAAGCATATGTTCTCCCTAATTTGCGGATGCTAGGGAGAAGATGGGGCATAAGAGGGTCTCCAGATGAAAAAGGAGAGACCCTCAAAAGCAAAGAAGTTGATTTAACCAAAGGGGTTGGATGGGGGGGGCACACTAATGTATATCAAGGTCACTCACTAAACTGAACTTGAGAGGGAAGGAGGGCGAGGGAGCGGGGTGGGAATTTGGGGAAGAGGTCAAATGAGAATTGTGAGCACATACATCGTTATCAATTTGTACCTAACAAAGATGTATGCTTACAATGTATGAATAAAAATAAAAATTTTTAAAAATATATTTTTTATTGGTGCATTGTAATCATACACCTTTGTGAGGTACAAGCTGGTAAAGGCATACATGCACACATCTCTCATTTAACTGTTCCCCAATTTCTGCCTCATTCTCTCCCCCCTCCCTCCTTCTCTTGTTCGTTTAGTGATTGACACTGATATGTTTGTGAATGCACATCCTGTGGATTAGGGTCTTTCCCTCTTCCCTACCCCCATCACCTTCAGTTAAGTCACCTTTATTCATCTAAGGTTTCTTCTTCTTCTTCTAGGGTCCCTCCTGGGACCCACTTTCTCCCTAACTTCCACATATTAGGGAGAGCCTCTGATTTTTTACTTTTTGTGACTGACTAATCTCACTTAGTATAAAGTTTTCCAGTTCCATCCATTTCCCTTCAAATGACATGATTTTGTTCTTCTTTATGGCTGAGTAAAATTCCATTGTGTACATATCCCATGGTGTTGTAATTCATTCATCTGTTGATAGATATCTTGGCTGGTTCCATAGTTTGACAATTGTGAATTGTGTGGCTATAAGCATAGATACACATGCATTAGTCTGTTAGTTTGGTTTCCATTCTTTGGGTAGATCCCCAGAAGTGGTATTACTAGACGATTTGGTAGGTTCATTCTCATTTTTTTTTATACTGGGAATTGAACTCAGAGGCATTCTACCTCTGTGCTATACCCACAGTCTTATTTTATTAAAATTTTGTGAAACAAAATCTCTTGCTCAATTTCTGAGGCTGGCCTCAAACCTGTGATCCTCCTGTCTAAGCCTCCCAAGTACTGGGATTACAGGCATGTACCACCATACCTGGCTTTCTCTACTATATTTTAAAGCTCATTAATTTTGTAAGGTTTTCCCTAAAGTCTTTTGGGAAGGGAATTTTTTATTGTTATTTATATTTTAATACTCTTTTCCTCTTCTGTATAGAACTTAATTTTATACTTTCATTGTTAATTCATAATAGTAACAGAAAACATTATCAACCATCTCAGATATTCCAGAAATTTTTTTCTGTATTTAAATCTTACAAGTATTTCCCCAAAATGGGTTCCTTACAGTTCAAGTCCACTAAATTGCTCTTTTAAAAAAAGAACTGAGGAGTATATTATTTAAAAACTGCTTCAAACTACCTCCTGATTTTCAGATTCCCAAAACATATTCACTTATTAAATCACCTGAAGAGATCTTCAATGGGAAAAAAAAAAAAATCTTGCCCATGGTAACTTGCCCACTGAACTATTTTAAATTCAAATGAATCACTTTGGAAAAATGTTGCCTTCTTAGACCAAATATAAAAGTAGTTAGTATTATTACTGTTGTTATTGTTCCTATTATCACCATGGTGAATCTAGACTGCTAAGATAGTAAAACTCAAATGGTTTGCCTAAGGTCAGACAGCTAAGGGTGGCAGAGCTGAAAGTCAAACAAATCTGTCTCAAAAGGCCAGTTTCCACATGTTTCCACTATGTTCTTTTTCTCTCTAATCATTACTAACATTTGATGAATTCATATAAACTTGCATCTACTAACAGATATTACACAAGGGTCAATGTTGTTTATCAAGTCTCCACAATGCCCATAAGACAAAACAAGCTATCAAAATAAATCTTGTAGGAATATGTTCACAAAATAACAACATACAAGCCATTGACACACAATTTTGTTTTGCTTCATAATTATTTTTAATGTTAAATTTTAAAAGAAAACCTTGAAGTAACAATTAATCCCAGACAATATTTAAAAGCCAGAGATAGGCATAATTTAGCCAGAAAACATACATCAAAGCAGATCACTTGTGAACAACTTTCACAAAAAAGGGAGAAAGGGAAATCAGATTATTAAATTTTAAGGGAGTGAGATGGGGAGACAGAACATGGAGGTTGTGAGATCCAAGGGCCTAGCCCCTGACCTTCAGGAACCTGTTCTATAAGAGGCCTTTGCACGGGAGGTCAAGCTTGTGTCTGCAAAGACACTCATTACAATATTGTTAATGAGAAAAAATAGGGGAAAACTTGCAACAGATAGAAATCAATGTTTAAATACATTATGGTATGAATATTGATGTTGGCTTATATGAACAGATACAAAATAACCACAAGACCTATTTTCCCTCTAAAAAGAAGTCACAGAACAATGTGGCATGATCCTACATTCTGAAGGAAGAAGTGAGAATGTTGAGGCACAGAGGGTTTGGGGGGCACTCTCTTTTGCTCCTTTTTTTTATTGTTTATATATAATGGTGACAAACATTTCACCCCAGGCTATATTCCCTAGTTAAAAATCGTTTTAATATACTTTTAATCATAATTAGTTTCTGAGTGCTAGAAATACTTGCATACAGCACTCAGTGTATTTCCCTCCAGATTCACCCCCTGCCCATTACATGTTATTAAGATTGGTAGTGAGACCTTCACACATGCCCAGTGCATAATTTGGACTGTTTCCTTCATCAAGCCTCCTTTTTCCCCTCGCTCATTCCCTCCCTTAATTCCCTTCCACTCTTCTACTGGTCTCTCTCCTTGTTTATCTGAAGTTTCTTTTGTTTTCCAAATACTCTCCAGCTTCTCTGTCTGAGAAAAAGCATATGACCATTGATTTTCTGAGAGTAGTTGATCTCATTTAAGATCATATTCTGGAGTTCCATCCATTTTCCTGCAAATGACATAATTGTGTTCTTCTCTATAGCCAAGTAAAATTCCATTGTGTGATGAACTATATTTTCTTTACCCATTCATCTGTTGATGGACATCTAGATTGGTTCCATGATTTGGCTCTTGTGGATTGTGTGGCTATAAGCGTGGATATGCATGGATCACTACAGTATTCCGACTTTAATTCTTTTAGAAAGTACCTAGGAGTGGTACAGCTGGGTCACACCATGGTTCATTTCCTAACTCTGAGGAACCGCCATACTAGTCTCCACAGCAGCTGTACTAATTTGCAATCCCACCAACAGTATACAAGAGTCCTGTTTCCCCACATCCTCACCAATGTTTATTATTGTTTGTATTTTTGATGACTGTCATTCTAAATGGAGTTAGATGGAATCTCAGAAACCAAGGGAAGAATATGTGCAGCAAAGGCAATACACCACTGTGAAATAAGCACCATCCCCATATTCTGACAGCCTGCATTAAACTACGGCTCTGCATCCTCCTATCCATTGGTATTTTCCTTAATTTATCTGGTTCTTCATTCTGTCAACATAGAATAGAGTTGATTAACACTTGTCTTTCTGCAATAGAAGGCTTACAGTATATTATATATATGTATACATATACAGTATATATATATATATACTGTATATATATATATACTGTAGCTTACATATATATACACATGTAAGCTAGAGGCTTAGACTTTATATATATATATAAATATATATATATATATAAATATATAAATGCTAAGCCTCTAGCCTCTATATATGACCTCTAAGCCTCTTATATATAGCTAATATATATAGTGCCTAATATATAATAGCTAATAGCAAATCACCTTGAAGAAACAGCACATCACATATTTTATAATGTGTTGTTCTGCATCTTTTGCTTTATTTATCTGTCTCTAGATGCAAGTCCTTTAAAAAAAAAAAAAGAATCTTGCCAACACACTTAAATCTGTCTTCTCTGCTGTGTTTGCTGACTACTACCTACTAATATCTTAGAATATTGCAGATGGGGGGGGAATGAAGTAGAATTATGAGATTTTAGAGCTGGAAACGATCATAGAGATTAGCCCAATTTTCAATTTTACTACTAAGAGAACAATCACACGGCATGGTAAATCATTAAACTGGTTAAATTTATAGAGCATCACAAGGTACCCCATGGCATATACACTATGACCCTTAAATGGTACTGAGGTCTGTCCTCTAGGGAAATAATCTTCCTGCTTAAATCATGCCTCTGAGCTTCATTTATTGATAAGGGGGAAATAATTTTAGAACACAGGAAATTTTGAAGTATGTGAGTCTGAAAACTGTCACTGCTTCCAAAAACTTTGAGAAGGCAGAGCATAGAGTCAACAGAAAATAAGATATTTGTACAAGAAACAAACTTCACCCATTTCTCTATTTGGGAAGCTCACTTGTATCGTGCTATTTGTTTTGTGTGTGTGTGTGTCTGCTTTGTTGTACAAATATATTAAGTGGGGATGGCATTGCCAGTAATGAAGGCTGGAGGGGTAGAAAGTTGAAAAGATCTACTTTGCCCTCTTATGACCCCAATTGATGAGGGATCATTGTAATATTGCAAAATATTTTTTCAATAGTAATACTTAAAAGTTACATTATTAGATTTTCAAAGTTTGTGCCTTTCTCTGAAAATAAAATTGAAAAGTTAGGCAAATACACTAACAAAGTAGGGATTTCGTACTTAAGGATCAGAGGTTACCTCCCCATGAAGGAGATAGCTTCTCTCTGGCAACAAGCACTATAGAAATAATAACCTAAAAGTGAATTTTTTCTAATCATGAAATATTTTCAATTACACAAGAAAAGAGCAAAAAAGTAGGTGTACCTGCAATCCAACTAGAGCCAAAGTATAGCAGATAAAAATACTGAATCTCTCTTTCCAGTGGGAATCACTATCCTAAATTTGGCATTATGTATTCCAGATATGTTTTTAACTTTGACAATAAAGTACATATCCTTCAGCTATATGGTATTATTCTGCAAGTTATTCAAACAACATATAAATTGTGTCATTCTTTATAGCCTTATACAAGTTGCCCTTTTATTGCTTTAAGATTTATTTTTGTGATTTATACATATTAATATATGTAATAGTTTATTTACTTTAATTGCTATTAATACTCACTTATAAGAATACATGATAATTTATCCAGTTTCCAACTGATGGGCATTTATGTGGGTTTTATTGTTGTTGTTCAATTGTACAGAATATAGCAATGAATAGTCTCCGTCTCCACATATATATCTACATCCATACCTGTGCATATGTGTTTGTGTGACGTGTGCATATATGTTTATGTGTGTGCATGTGTGTATGTGTGCACTGTGCATGTATGTATATGTGTTTTCATGTGTGTATGTGTGACATGTGCATGTATGTATATGTGTGTGACCGCGGGTTATATATGTGCATGTGTGACATGTGCATACATGTATATATGTGTGCATGTGTGTACGTGTGACCTGTGCATGCATATATATGTGTGTGCATGTGTGTATGTGTGTGTGTATGTTACAGGTCTGGGGAATCATATTTGTAGTTGCTAATCTAAGGGTATACGCATCTTCAGACTTGTTAGATATTTCCAAATTGTTTTTCAAACTCATTGTACCAACTTATTTTCCACTTCCTTCACATGAGAAGGTCTGATCGTGTAAATTTAGAAAGGTAGTTTTCCTTACCCAGATGTGGTGGCACATGTCTATAATCTCAGTACTTGGGAGGCTGAGACATAGGATCGCCATTCCACAGCCAGCTTTAGCAACTTACTGAGACCTTCTGCAACTTACAGAGACCCTGTTTCAAATTTTAACAACTAGGCCTGGGGCTGTAGTTCAGAGGTAGAATGCCCCTGGGTTCAATCCACAATACTACAAAAAAAAAAAAAAAAGAAAGTAGGTACAATGTCTTACACCTGTAATCCCAATACTTTGGAGGCTGAGACAGGAGGATCCTAAATTTGAGGCCAATGTTGGCAACTTAGAAAGATCCTGTTTCAAAAAATATAAATAAATAAAAAGGACTAAGGATGTAGCTCAGTGGTAAAGTGCCCCTGGGTTCAGTTACCAGCACCACATCCACACCCGTGCATATACACACACACACGTTATCACACTAATAAAAATTTAGTTAATTTTCAGTATTTTTTGCAGAAGACATTACATAAAAGAGACATGAGAAAGGAAATAGGACATAATTGGAATAAAATTTAAAATACTAATGATAAAACTCTTAAAGACATCTAAATAAGAAAAATATGAAGAACATCTGCTTTAAAGCCCTCAACATGGTGAATTATAAACTACATTTGAAAATTCAACCAAAGGAATCTGGGAGTTGAAGCCCATTAATGAATATCTATGCTTTGTAGGCAGCATACACTTCCATGATAATTGGGTCTCTTGTGACATTACATAATACGAACTAATTAAATATGGTAAAAATGATTTATCAGTGTGTTTATCATTCAGAAAATACATAGTAGAACTTGGTGTTTTTATTTTTATTTTTATTTTTTTTTGTGGTACTGGGGATTGAACTCAGGGGCATTCTACCTCCAAGCTATACCCCCAGCCCTATTTTTTATTCTTTATTTTGAAACAGGGTCTCACTAAGTTGCGGAGTGCCTCACTAGGTAGCTGAGGCTGGCCACGAACCCGGATCCTCCAGTCTCAGCCTCCCGAATGCTGGGATTACAAGCGTGCGCCACCATGCCCGGCTTACCTGGTGTTTTTATGATTGGAGTTTTATTCTGGAAAATTTTTGTTTACTAGCCTTCAATAGATATTTTAGGAACCTATCAAATTTTTCACTTTGATCCTTCTTTTTTTTGTTCACGGTTTCAAAACTCTTCTAATGACCTATGATCCAAAGAAGGTCAAGAATTCGTATTTTCTTTCACTGGACAATTAAATGCCCATAACTGTGAACTTTCTATTGAATGCTAGACTTCATTTAAGACGTTTTCACTTGGGTTTTTCAGGCTGATATTGATTTCCTTCTCCGGTGCAATATGTCTTTTCATGTAGTGGTGCCTTAAGCAGAGCAGAGATTCAAAAAGAATTTGAATTTTTATCTGTTGGATACTTACTTTCAAAACTTTTACACATATTGTCCCTTTTCTTATATATCAATTGAATAAGGCTAAATCATTTTCTCTTAGAATTATATTTCATCTTTCAGGTTTAGAAATTCAAATAGATGACTGACTGTGTTAACTGTCACAATAATACAGAAAGAAAAAAGTTGAATAAGCTAAAGAAAGTCCCCTCCTAGCTCCGTATGTCTTCAAAGAAGGGCAAACCTTTAATTAACTTGCCACAGTCCAAACCTTGCATGGTGGCAGTGCTGATTCATCAGCATAAATAGGAGCAGCCACATTAACCCAGCTCACAAAATGAATGTATAAAATAAGAATAAATACCAACTTATTGATTCACAGTGTGAGAGCATCTATCATGAAATCCCCTTCATCTATCATGAAATTCCCTTGATTTTTTCCTTGCAAACCTGTCACAGGGAAGTTCAGTGAACATGGAAACTTATCCTTAAATCACTTATGATAAGTGAAGAAATTTTAAAAAGATAAAGAAAGGCACATATTCAACCTGCACAAAAATGCCACGTTTGAGATCATTTAAGAAAGGCCTCTTAGTTTTCTTCCAATAAGCCCTGCAAGATACTCCATCTACTGCAGAAATTAAGTTTGTAGTTAAAGTCCATCTCATAAACAAAACTCTAGACCCAGACAATTTTACTGATGAAATGTACTAAATATTTAAATAAATAGTACTAAGTCTGTATATACTATTTTAGAAATATGAAGAAGGTGAAACATTTCCCAATTCATTATGTAAAGCCAGTATTATCTGTTACCAAAATTATGGAAAAACACAACAAAAAGGATAGATTAATATCTCCCATGACATAGATACAGTAATTCTCAAAAAAAAAAGAAGTTAACAAATTGAATCCAACAAAATGTAAAAGAATAAGAAATCCTAACCAAGTGGGGTTTATCCTAGGAATTCAAGGCTAGTTTGCATCCAAAAGTGATAGAAGCAAATTTCATAAGTCATCATTGTAATAAAAAAATATTTTCAAACTTCAGAAACTACAAAACTGAATAATAATAATGTTCATACTACATTTTTATGGAGAAAACTCATAAGGGAAAATCAAGAAAATGGTGATCACAAAATTCAATCCAGTTTTCTAGGACAAATGACCAGGGAGGCATTTATGAAGACAAATCCATGGAGTTTCAACAGCATTGATAAAATTGCTAGGGTTGGGTGGTTTTTCCAGATAAGTTTGTTTTACTTTTATGCTTCTCAATTTGTATGAAACGTTTTGAATATTTCACCTCACTTTTGAAGCTCAATATGACTGTTCCTCTTGGCACTTACTACTTTTCCCTATTTTAGGGTTCTCATTTTTATTATTAAGAGTTCTGCCACTGGGCACTTGAAGCTAAAACTTACTGGGTTTCGTAGATTATGCTATTTGTTTCCTGACCCTTTAAATATCTGCTGCTGTGCTTCTAGATTTGTATTACTACATTTTAGTCTGGATTCATAGCCTCATTTGGCAATTCAGAACTCAAAATGAATATTAATATATGCCTCTCAATTCAAGGCATATTATCCTTCGAGTCAAATGAGCAATGCCAATTCAGACAATCTATTGTTTAATCTCATGTCATCCAAATATTGACTTTCCTTATAATAAAGCATCATTACCTAGAAGAATCAACAGCACTTAAAATGCACAAAATGTTCCAGAACTCTCCTAGCAGACTTTATGAAGATTCTTCTATAAAATACTGTTGCTTCTATTTCATTCATATTTTAAAAATCCTTTTCTTGATTTACATAATCTCTAAGCACTCCTTGTATTTTTATTAAAGTCTAATTTTCTTTATATCCTGCTAAGGTTTCAAAAATAGTAGTCAGGTTGGAATGCCTGATTGAAATTACTTTTTTGAAGTTATTCCCATGCTGATTTTCTGAATTACTCTATTTTTCATGAACCTATTTTAAAACAAATTATGTATTTAAGCACACCAGATGGATGCTCTGGTTATTTTTAATAAGCCATGGCTTTTTAAATTATTTAACCTATTTTCTTTTTAATTACAATATTTGAAAGTGTTCTACTGCTCAGAACTAAGTATAAAGAAAAACCAAATTAAGCTAATAGAAAAATAAGTAGTCTTTCTCAGTTAGCTAAGCATTTCTAACAAATATAAATGAAGCAAGAGAAAAGAAGCTCCATATTCCAAAGATATAACCATATGTTTTCTACTGTAATAACTGTTCCATTGTCTTTTTATGTATATACTGAAATATGTGCTGATTCCATGGTAAAAAAAAATGGTAAATATCTATTATTGAAATTAAATAAAATATTTTGGATGATAAATTACATCATAATCAATATCTAGCTTCAAAGAGCTTGAACTTATGCACCCCTAAACTGACTCATTTCCAAACTCAAAATAACATACTAGTTGAAGAAAATTGATATTGTGAAAACTTATCCTACTGTAAACAAGACTTGAAAGCTAACTATATCTGTAATAGATTGGCACCACTGACAAGGCCAGGAGACTTGGATGGGACACCTGGGAGCCAGCTGGGCATGGCCACCACCCACCTAAAAAAAAAAAAAAACTGCTCCAAAACCTGCATAGATGGTACTTTCTGAGGTAACCTAGCACCTGCCTTGTCATCCTCCAACTTGTTTTCTGGATGCAGTTAGCAACTCAAAATTCAATAATAGATAAGCAGGCAGTGAGAGCACTAGCTATGGCAGTTGACAATTGGAAGCTGTGGTTTCCACAAGCTAGTGAGAGGAGTGGGCAGCCATGGCAACAGGAAGAGCTTCATCAGCAGCGTTGAGTGAGGATAGAACCTTCCAGATCCTGGTCTGCTCATATTGTTAAGGAGCCAGTGGTTAAGGGAAGAAGGATCCACACTTCAGGACAGTGAATAAACACCTCATGGACCACCACCCAGCTACCTCGTATGCCACCCTAATGCCTTGCAATCACATATTAACAATGATTTTAACACACTATGACAACACTCTATGGGCTCCAACTGACTGGCCCACGGGTTTTTACTAGCTGGGCCAATAAACAAATCCTGGGTAATTCAGATTTAGGAATAAGATTTCAGATCAATCAGGTTTCCTTCACCACAGAAGAGATGTTATTTGAGAGCTAACAACTACCATGTTTTAGACTACTCCAGTTGGAATATCAAGAGTTGAGTGATTTGGGGAGCCCTAGCCAGGAGAGACAAGAAGATGAGGGAGGAGAGTGGGCAGAAGGAGAATGATGGAGGGAAGGAGAAAGTGGGAAGAAAACACAACAAGCAAAGAAGAAACAAAGGCCCAGTGGCCTTCTGTCCCTGGCCCAATTGTTCCTGTCACTGTATATTAAATGTAGTTTTTGCTTTAACTTCCTAAGAGAATTTCTACTATGTACAGAGAATATAGTTCAAGGAAATATGAGCAGAGAGAATTTAAGTCTGAGCTGAACTTGCCAAACCCCTACAAATACACCCAGGAACTTCAACCTCCTGCCAAATAAACAAATATTAAGGCCAAGGACAATGCGTAGACCTTGGTTGCTGACAACTACCAGAAGTAAATAGATCACTTACCATGTCAATAGAAGTAACCTGGAATCAGAAGACTACAGGATGAGGAAAACAAAATCTTTCCAAAGGAATTAGAGAAAGAGCAGACCCCTGAATCATGCAGGAGAAAGTTGTTTGGCATCCTTAGAAAGATGTAATAGGTTTGCAGAAAATCATACAGAATGAAATTATATTTTAAAATATAGATAAGATCAGAATTTTTATAAAAGAAAGAGATGGAGAAGATAAGACTTTTAAGGTATTTAAAATTAACAGAAAAATTTAATTAGCAATTCAGTTTATAAAAAGCCAAAATGAAATTGGGATCAGTAATACAGAGGATGCCTATATATCCCTTACCCACAGCGCTATTGTGTTGGCAGGAACTAGTGGTCTATCTACCTGATGGTGTAACCCAAACCTTCATGTCTGAGGGGTCTGAGTTAAGGCTTATTGCATAGATCCATCCAGGATTACCCGGAGGCAACAGAGCACCAAGATGGTCCAGAGAGCACTGGGTTCTATACATTTCTTCCTACCACTCTTACATGAAAGCCTCCCTACCTCCTTCTGCTGATCAGGATCAATGATCTTACCAACATGGTGACTCTCTTCTTGCTTATGGGACTTCAACATAATAATCCAAACTGTTCCAAATTAATGAGACTGCTGTCTCCTGGCAGCAGTACACCCATCTCAGACTCTAAGGATGCAAAGTACAAAGTTACAGGAGTGAGAGGCACAAAGGCCCCCAGTGTGTCACTGGAAGCAATGGCAATAGGAGTCACTCCTACAACCAGCCTTGTTCTTAGTCCCATGCACTCTTCCTGTTGAGGGCAAAGAACTGCAGATAGTCTCTGGTCTGAAGTAAATGCTACATCCTGGGGACAGCCTCCATCGTGCTTCAGCAATGCCTTTACAAGGACATTGATGGAAAGCCTACCAAAGCAATAGGCCAATTACTAATAACATATGATACAATCAGTAAATCCAAATGTCATTGGCCCACTCCTGCACCTCTTTGGCTACAAGTGAATCCCTTGCTGAGATGACTTACTGAATAGGATTCCATACTTGTGCACCAAGCATTCTATAAACTTCTGCAAGACAATGCTAGCCGAATCTCTATGGGCCATGAAGGAAAATCCATGCCCAAAGTAAATATCTATCTCGGTGGATAAGCCCCTGGCCCTTCCAGGATGTATTCACATTGCCCTCAAATCAGACTCCTCAAAGAATAGTGCCATTTAGGTGATGCATCTTGGTCTCTGTTGATGGCAGTGTGGCCATTCAGAAGAATCATATCAACCTGATAGGCTTCGGCAATCCCTTTAGTTGGGTCCACAGACAGTGTACATCTCTGATACAATGGTCACTCTGGTAATGTACTTCTGGGGCATGCTTCAAGATGGCCAATGATGAAGGGTGAGCTAATTTTGACTGGCTAAGTCGTTTTGTCTGCTTGGTGTTCCATGATCTTTTCACAGTGAATTCCTTTTGGCAGCATCCATGTATGACAGGCAAATCTTCAAGTATGAACCCATATATCCATCAACATGCTTCTGTCTCAGAACTTGTCTCTGCTCTTCTATTCTCCTCCTTTTTCTGGGACCACCACAAGCTGCCAAGGCAACTTGCCACTGCTCCGGCATTTGTATATGTCTTTGCTCTGGTCCATTTCTTAACTATACACAGTAGAGACTATGTCCCACATCTCTACCCCTCAGGAACATTTTCCCTTTCACTATTTTCCAAGCTGCCTTTGAATGTGTCTGTGATGTCAGGGACATTCATTTTCAGCTTTCATATACAAATCAACCTGATTAAGTCCCAAGTCAAACTTGGGCTTTTCCCTCTTGCTTCAGTTGGTCATATGAATCCACCATATGACTAAAGAGGTGAGCTATAAAAGGGCTACTGGTGTCATTGTGGTGGGTGTCTGGGATACCCACCTATGCAGCATATGTCCTCTGGCCCTTCCTGGACTTGATCCCAGGTATACCATTTCAACCTTGTGATCCATGTCACTGGGCCTATCTGACTTTCTGACTTTGCTGATCCAGCATAACTGAGCTTATCATGGGCAGTTCCAGATGCCCCAAGATCAAGAGTTCAGTCTCTTCTGGGGTCCAATAACATACTAAGAACTCTTTCTAAAGTGGCCTATTGTTCTCTGCTGTAGTTGGCATGGTCTTGCTTCAAATTCCAGGGGCCTATGTTGAGATTTTTCTCTTTGGAACTTGCCATGAAATCCATAGTGAATCTTCTCTCACCACTAACACCAACAATACCATGGGGTCTGTTGAATCATATGGTCCAAGTACCAGGAGAGCATGGACTTTCTCCAGAGCTCTTTCCTGGTGCCCCTCCATCCCAATAGCCTTTCATATAGTTCTGTATATGGGGAGGAAGAATTTCCTAGTATAAGTGTGTCTCTCAATGAGTATACTCCATCTCCTGGAGTCCTTGATGAGGTGCTAAATCCATCCAAAAAAGCCACTAAGCAGATGAATTTTACCTATCTAGTCTTTCAGTCTGGGACCCTTGCTCAAGCATTTTGAGGTGATAAATAATGCATTGATGGCTCATGCAAAGATATAGTGATTTGCCTTCAAAGAGGTCTATTGAGGTCATCCATTCCCAAGCATCTCTGTATCATGCATGACATCTTTCATACAGTGTGCATTCTACCTTGTAGCCACATAAACTATTTAGGACTTTCTTAAATGCAGGTGATTCTGAAGTTTCAAGACCCAACTTTGTCAAGCTGAAATGCAAATGCCACTTTTTCTTCCATTGTAGAACTTTTTTACTACCCTAGCCTACATCTCAGGGAAGGGAGATCAGACAGTAAATAGCATAGAATATTTGAAACAGTAGCAGAAATTAAGATAGTCTCCACCAATGGGAATCTCATTTGTGGTTGGACTAAATGGATGAATTGAGTTTCTGTAGCCAAAGAATAGAGGAAGGCAGGTCTAGAGAGAGGGAAGAAAAATAGCAAAACAACAAAATGGCAATGAGAGGTGGCCGGTTTAAGGAGAGCAAGGAGTCCATATGATGTGACAGGTATTGCAATTCTGCAGCAAAGTGGAGTGCTTCTGTTGTTATTGTTATTGTTGTTTTCTACTTTTTAAATCCTGGAGCCATTTTGAGTATGAGAAACTGGGGACCATACAAAAACTAAATATTGTGTTTTATACATATTAAGACAGCAATATAGTAAAAAAAAAGATACTTAATCTCTAGATCATATATATGATATATCAATTAACACTTTCTCAGATAGCACTCTTTTTTGCAATAGCATCTCATTGTAAATTCACATCAAATTTATTGGTGGCGATCACCTGAGCACCTTTCTCCCCCAAATTAATGACTCCTAACCTACAATTTTCTGGCCTATACTCTTTTTGTTTTGTTTTGTTTTGTTTTGTTTTATTTCAGATTTGATCTTTCCCTAGTGAATTGTTTTCTATTTGTCTAGATTAAACCTCACTCTATTGATTTCTGTTCTTTCTCTAACTTCTCAGAAACTTGCTGTATATTAATTCTGTTCTCTGTGAAATTAGCTATCCCTCCTGGCACTAGGTAACATTTAGGAAATTTTTTAAATTTAGCATCATTGAATAACCTCTTTTTAAAACTTTGGATGCTGAATTTAATTCCAATAGGAAGAAAAAAATACACGCATGCACATCTTGCTCTGTGATGAAATTTTTTTGTGTTCCAATAACCTTTCCCTTTTTTATTGGAGAAAGTAATAATGTTTAAGGATCATCTACTAAAAAGTCAACTATTAATATATTTACCTATAAATATATTAATGAGACAAAAGAGAGAAAAGTTCATATCCTAAAATTAAGGTAGAATTAATTCAGTTAGGGGAAAAACCATGCATTATTACTTTTGACTTTATTTTTCTGCATGACAAATATCATGCATTCATTCATTTAATTAATCCACATTGTAGTCCTAATAATTAACATTTAAGTAATTTAGTCAATGTGATAGAGGAAGGAGGAATTGGAGACTAGATATTTCTGACCCTTTTTTTACTGTTAGAATGTGTTCCACTTTTCATCCATTCATTCAATTCAATAACTATTTTGAGGAATTTTGTTTCCCAGCCACACTGCTGGATGCTGGAGCTACAGTGATGAGCAGATGTTTTCTGTCCTCATAAATTTAACATCTGTGAGGGAGATCAGACATTACACTGGGCTCACTGTGTTTTCTTTACTACATAGGAACCATCAAACACAAACTCCCTCCACTCAAAATTTATCCCTTCCCAGCCTCATTTCTCTCTGTCTCACCTCAGAGGAAGAAGTGGCTGCCCTCTTCTCTCAGCCTTTCAGATATACTATCACCTGCTTTAATTGTGGTGTGAGTCCCACTCACTCCCAGCTTTTCTGAAAATATTATTGATCAATTATCCCAAACATCACCTTCTTTCCCCTCTCTCTCTCTCTCTCTCTCTCTCTCTCTCTCTCTCTCTCTCTCTCTCTCTCTCTCTCCCTTCCCTCCATTCCTCTTCCCTCTCTCCCCTCCTTCCTCCTCTCTCTGCCCCCTTCCTCCCTCAATCTTCTTCCCACCTTCCCTTCCTCCCTCTTATTTTGTTCCCTTTGGTCAGCAGAGAACTTCCAACATTCCAAAAATTGTTTTTAATTACTATTTTGGTTTTGTATCTTTCTCAATATATCATCTTTTCTCTTCATCCTCAGCAATAGATTTAACAGATTTAGCTCATTTTCATCTTCCTTGGCCATCGCATTCACTCTTCAAAGTAATACAACATGACTTTCACCTCTTTGTGATCCCACTGAAGACAAAAGGGATATTAAATACCCCAGTTACTCTTTCCCCAAGAAGGGGAATTCATGGGAACATGTTTTTATGGCTTCCAGGAATTTCCCCAATTCAGCAGTGTTCACCACATGCTCCCTGGCTATAATCCCAATACCTCCCCACCACACAACCCCCCTACAGACTCCCAGCACCTACCCTATTTCCCTTCAAGTCCTCATCTTACACTCTGCTTCTGAAAGAACACAAAGAAAAGAGATGCTCTCACAGCAAACCCTGTCGGTTCTAATTCTTTACTTTCCATCTCAATCACCACTTTCTCCCCACTTCCTTCATAGTTGCTTCAGTTGAAACACTACTCATTCTCTGCTCCCTGTACTCACCTGGATTTCTGTATCCACCATCTTCCTCCTCCTATCTGTCCCCTACACTGAGTGTAATTGTTTTCTATAAGTCCAGTCCTGTCATTTCCCTGCATTAAAGCCTTTGATGCCTCCCTTACTGCCCACAAAATGAAGCTCAATGTCATGAATATGGAATATTAGGCCCTTCCTAGATTCACACCTGTATTAATATCCTACCATTCTTCCCACTGTCCACCCACTGAAATTAATGCTACATTTTTTTAGGCCAGGCATGGTGGCATGTGCCTGTAATGCCAGTATTTGGGAGGCTAAGAGAGGAAGATCGAGATCAGCCTCAGGTTCGAGATCAGCCTCAGCAATTTAGCGAAACTCTCAGTAACATAGCGAGACCCTGTTTCAAAATAATTAGGGGTGTAGTTCAGATGTAGAAAGCCTCCAGATTCAAGCCCAAGCACTAAAAAATAATTATACATTTTTAAATCATCCACCATTGAGTTAATAACCCCTGCCTTTATAGTTTCCTCACCAAGTGCCTTTCCTCTTCTTTCTCTCTCCCAGCTCTTAGTCATCATTCAAAACCCATTTACAGACAGGCATGGTGATTAACACTCCTAATCCCAGTATTTAGGAGGCTGAGACAGGAGGATCTTAGGTTCAAGGTCAGCCTCAGCAACATAGCAAGACTCTCAGAAACCTAGAGAGACCTTGTTTCCAAACAAAGGGCAGGGAGTATAGCTCAGAGGTAATGTGTCCCTCGGTTCAATCCCCATTATTACACACACACACACACACACACACACACACACACACACACACACACAGACTCATTCATGTTCACTGTCTCTAGATATGTTTCCATTTCCAGAAAATTAAAGCTATATGTTATGTGATGACCTGTTCAGAACTCTATCATATCACTTGGGGTTTGTTGAAATTTGTGTATGTCTGTCTCCTTCACTAGACTAAAAGTTCTCCCGAGTCAAGATTGTGTCCTTCCGATCTAGTTTATATTTACTAGCAACACTGCCTAGCAATAGCTATATGTTAGTCACCATTGCATCACTGTGACCGAAACACCTAACAAGAACAACTTGAAGGAGGAAAGACTAATTTTGGCTCATGGCTTTGGAGGTTTCAGTCCATAATCAGTCAGTTCAATGGCTCTGGGTTCAAGGTGAGGCAGAACATGATGGTGGAAGGGTGTAGCCGAGGGAAGCAGCTACGCTCATGGCAGCCAGGAAGTAAAGAGAGAGGGACACAAAAGGGCTGGGGATAGACACCGTCCTGTCCTCTTGTATGTACCCCCAGTGACCTACTTCCTCTAGCCACACCCACCTGCCTATAGTTTCACCACCTCCTGGGAGTCCATTTGAATTACTTATCAATCAAATAGATTCATTCACTGATATGGTCAGAGTCCTCATGAGCCAATCTTTTCACCTCTGAACATTATTGTTTTGCCTAACACATGACCTTTTGGGAAGCATTCAAGATCCAAGCCATAACAATGTATTTGGATAAATGCATGAATGACAGAAATCACAATTAATCGTCAGGAAGGTAAGATGTCAGTGGGATTATGCTAGGCTTTTTCTACCTGTCTCATTCATCCCCCTCTTCTACCATCACCACAAGGACATGTAGCTAAAATTACTACTGTAGATCTAATTTGAAAGCAAGCCTAGACACAATACAATTTTTTAAACAAGAAGTCCATTCCAGCTCTAAAAATATCTCTCAGACTAGCTCTCCAACTCATGAAAATCTTTTAATAGGACACAAACTGTCGGTGTCCAGCCCTCAGAAGCAGTGGGGTCCAGGGTCCCTTGATAGGTGTGAACTGAGACGAGGTCTCGAGAATACACTCACACCAAATGCAGTGAAGAAGCACATCTGTCTTATTCTTTTTCAATCATTGTTTTATACTCCTTTTTTACAATGGGGCATATAGAACAGGAATTGTTACAGACTTGTTTTTCCAAAAGTTATCCTCCACCAGTTAAGGTTACAACACGTATATAAAAATTCTTTTCCATTAGTTAAAATCTTTACAATTTTGTTTAGCCCCGTTCAGCAGTGTTCTATCTTATCTCAGGAAGTTAGAGGTTCCAGGTAGGACCACGTAGTAGCTGTTTAGATAAACTAGCAAAGCCTGTTTCTAAACTAATGCTTGTAAAAGGTTAATGCATTGGGTTGTCTCGAGGCACTGCTTGTTTTCAGCTAAGAGATCAGTATCTGTCAGGCCACATGTTTCTAAGAAGTTTTCTTTTACAATTAATATAAAAGCAAAATCCAAAGCACCCAAAATTTCCAGAATATAATAATGCAAAGTAGGATATGCCACACATTCCTTCTTTTGGAATCGTCTGCCTTGCAGGACTCCAGGGACCGAGCCTTGCTCAAGATCCAGCTACTAAGGAGCTGTGGCAACAAACCTTTCACTTAAATATGAAAGATAAAATGCTAAAGTTTAAATGCTTTGGAAATTAACACATTTATGCAAATTAGGTTTATTACTAAAGTAAATTATACCAAACTCCACCTGTTTTGGTGTGAGAAAAATATTAAAAATCAAGAAGGCAATGAATCTGAAGAAATGGGGTTACAGCTAACTCAAATCCTTCCCTCTGTCCTGAAACAAATGAAAATTATGCACACAAAAAATTATATTATAATTTCTAAACCTATTCTATGAAATTTCAAATATATTCTTACCTCCTCTACTACCAACATGTCTCTATTAATGTTACGTTTCCTTAGGCCCTTGATTGGTACTTCCTAGTGTAATACCAGACTAATCTTAGGTAATCAGATCAGCTAAGCTCATAGTTCTCAAACTTATCCAATTATTAGAGTTTATTGTTGTTGTTGTTTCTGTTCCTCAACTTCTCTTCAGACTCATTAGATTTAAAACTACATGAAGAGATCCTACAAATCTGAATTTTAAAAATTTCCCAGGTGACTTAGATGTTCATACAAGTTGGGAAGTCCCTAGGCTGATAAATACATTAGCTTTTCTGTAATATTCCATTTAGCTCAATTTAGTAAGAATTTATTGAGTGTTGATAATATACTTGGCATGTGTAGGGTGTGTGTGTATGTGTGTGTGTGTGTGTGTGTGTGTGTGTTTCCCCAGTGCTTTCCAAACCCTAAAACCCTAACTGGTCATTCATGACCTCTATGGAGAATTGTGATAGATAAACCAGTTAGGAGAACCAAAAGAAGACTCCATAAAATATGAAATGACTTGAAAGAATGTGTTATTTAATACTCTTTATCAACCTGACTTTTCTCAGGCTACAAAGTTTCTGTAGTAATCAGGAAAAAGTAAAAGAACACCCAGACAGATAAATTTAAATATTCATGAGAAAATGGCTTAAAAAGGAGTAAGATTCTAAAGTCATCTCCCTGTTCTTACCAACCCCATCCCAACAAATTCACACACAAACCCTTGTAGTGTTGAGGATCTTAGAAAATAAATCCAAAATGACCAGAGATAGCACTGATGATTGCCTTTGAACTAAGTATAGAAGAAGAGCATGCAAATTCAGGAGGTATGGGATACTGAGCCACAGCTGAGAATGTCCTAAGCTCTGGATTAATATAGCTACAACATCTATGGACCAATGAGATGGGGCAAAAACCAGCCTGAATTGATAACCTCAAAGCACCACACTCATCAACCCCCAAAGACTTATGGTCAATCTCAGGAACAGGACTTACCCAAAGTAGAGGATATCTTGAATTGACTGAGATCAAATTGTTATTAAACCAAAGAATAGGGCAAAAATAACTTCAATTTTTAGGATATGAAAGAAAGAAAAATATCATAACTGGATCCATGGTCTAGTATTGGTGCCAATAC
This sequence comes from Graphiurus murinus, assembly GCA_004027655.1. NCBI lineage: Eukaryota > Metazoa > Chordata > Mammalia > Rodentia > Gliridae > Graphiurus > Graphiurus murinus. The sequence goes on along the minus strand of PVLC010007719.1, from coordinate 33,344 downwards.
ATTAGTATTTACTCAACATTGTGGATAATTCTAAACACAGACCAAATATTTCAGTGTCCCTTCCTATAAAGAGGCCATTGAAATGATTTAGTAGAAGGAAGCTAGGCTTTAGGGTCAGACACACCTGAAGGTAATCCTGAGTGTTCTACTAAGAACAGGCGTTAATAATCATGGTGGCTCATTTTCTTCATCTATAAAATTGAATGCTTAATAAAATGAGGGTGTTTTAGAATTAAATGATGGACAGAAGCTAAAATCATTGAGGCTATATTTATACAAAAGAAAGAATAATCATGCTAAAGTACAATGATCAAATCCTGTAATTTCTTGTTAAGCATGATTTTTGTGGATTTCTCTCACTGTTTAAATCTGTGGGAAGAAGGTGATGTTCCACTGAGTATGTAAATGACAACTCCCCTCCCACTAAATACCCCAATAGAACAGCTGCTGATTTTACCTGCTCCTCAATTTCATAACTGTTTGAATCAGAGTTCAGCCTGAATCACTTTGGTGACAATAGCTACATAAAGCTAACCTGTAAACTCAAGGTATTGTTCTGATTATAATAGCAGGGGGCAGCTTTTATTTCTGCTCTGAGTGGTAAGATCCTGTGCAACTGAATTTAAATTGTAAAATCTTTTCAAACACGCCCTCTTAAAGCACAGGTCTCTGCAGAGGGAAGAAGTAAAATAAGTTCCCTAATTTACAGTCAGTGTTATGATGCACAAGGTAACCATAGCTTTCAGGTGAGGAAAGCGGGGACTTGACACAGCAATTTAGAATTTTTATAGTTAGTATCATTTTCTTGTTAATGGGCCCATTGGCAATCATAACACTGAACCATAAAAGTTGGTGTTAACTTTACTTTGCCATTCCAAAATTTTCACCTTATATTTTTTTCTTATTCAAACAATCATTGACTGTTATAGCTGATGAGGATTTTAGAGATCTCTGAATCCTGGAAGAGCAAAGTGCCAGTCCTCAGGTTGGATTCCGTTCACAGGCATGGGTTCATTTTCCCAAGCAATGTTTCTTTCTCTTTTTTTTCTTTCTCTTTCTTCTATCTCCTCCTCCTCCTTCTTTCTTCCTTTCCTTTTTTTTTACTTTCCTTTTCTTTTTATTTTTTGTTCTTTTTGTTCATTTCTATTTTTTTCTTTTTTAAAAATCAATATATGACTTAGACACAGAAAATGCCCACATCTTAAATGAATTTGTAGATATGTATATACCTATGTAAACACATCCTAATTAAGATATAGAAAGTTCCCAGAGTTCCCTTCCACCTCTCTGAAACAAGATTACCCAAGGGAACTACTATGCTGAGAATTATCACCACAGATTAATTTTGCTTATATTGAAGTTTTACAGAAATAGAATCTAATAGTATATGGTCTTTTGTGTCTATGAGTCAAGCTGCTCTGCATAATTTTTACATGGCTTTTGTTTGACATAAGCACTCAATGTGATGCAAAAATTAAATTGTCAAGCCACAAATTTTAAGTACTTTATAAATACATTTAGACAGGTGTGGTGGGGCACATCTATAATCCCAGTCCTTAGGTGACTGAGACAGGAGGATCACAGGTTTGAGGGCAGCCTCAGAAACCTATAGAGACCCTGTTTCAATATAAAAATGTTTTAAATGACTGGGGGTGTAACTCAGAGGTAGAATGCCCCTGGGTTGAATCCTTAGTAGAAATTAATCAATTAACTAATTTATTTATTTACTTATAATTGCCAGTTTCCCAAAATGATTGAACTAATTTAAATACTCATCAGAAGTAAATATATGTTCCAGTTGCTCTGCATCATTACCAATACTTAGAAAAAGATTCTCAATATTTTTTTTTATTTGAATGTGTTCAGAGTATGTGTACACCTTCCACTGTCTTTGTTTTATACCCAGCCAATTTATATCTTTGTTTTAATCCCATGGCCACTGAAGTCTTTTGAATTTGCTAACTACTGATCTAATTCAAGTTCTTTTTTATCTGATGCAGAAAATTGGTTCCATGAAGTTCAACTGGCTAGCTGAGCTTCTCCTAAGAGGTGTGAAATTTAGCATGAAAGCTCAGGCTGAACTTCTAGACCTGCCTTGTTTCCACTCATGCCACCGCCACCATTAATGCTCAGCCCCTCATTCCAGCCTCATCTTGAACTGTTAAATCTCCCTTCAGATAACTTTATAAGAAGTACAGCTGTCAGAAATATGACTCAGTTGGCATAAATACTTTGCCCATATGACCCTTTTTGTCACTTCTAGACTTGAGTGGAAACCATCAATTCACACCTGTGTAGCAGAGAAGGTGGCCAGCAATGGTGACTGGAGTGGAAGCCAGATGACCACCTTCTAGTTTTCACAGTCTCATCCAAGAAGGGGGGTCAGGTGCTGATAACAGTGGGAATAGGTGATTCTCTCCTTGCTTCCAGAGCTCTGTTACCAGATTCACAAGTTCTTCATAGAAAAGTGTATTGATTAACAGGCAGACATTTCTCTCCCAGCCTCTACTTCCTCCATGTGAGATAAACATCTCTTTAAAGTCAGAGAAAAGCATAAAGTTACATGAGCACATACATCATTCAGATTAGGCAGATGCTATTCAGAAGAGTAGAAGGGTAAGCCAGGCATCATAGTGCATGCCTGTAATCCCAGACCTTGGGAAGCTGAGACAGGAGAATCTCAGGTTTGAAACCAACCTCAGCAACTTAGTGAGACCCTCAGCAATTTGGCAAGATCCTGTTTCAAAATAAAAAATAAAAAAGGGCTTGGAGTATAGTAGAATGGCCTGGATTCAATTCTTAGAAAAGAAGAAGAAGAAGAAGAAGGAGGAGGAGGAGGAGGAGGAGGAGGAGGAGGAGAAGGAGGAGGAGGAGGAGGAGGAAAAAAGTAGTGAAGGACAGTGCAATGATGCTTCTGGACTTTTTCTAGAATGCCCTGGGTTCAATTCTTAGAAAAGAAGAAGAAGAAGAAGAAGAAGAAGGAGGAGGAGGAGGAGGAGGAGGAGGAGGAGGAGGAGGAGGAAAAAAGTAGTGAAGGACAGTGCGATGATGCTTCTGGACTTTTTCCCTCAGTTTCCTCAGATAAAAAATTAGGAGTTAGGCAAATTATTTTTAAGATTCCCCTCTAGCTTGGTAGATCTATAAATTAAACATAAATATAACTTATATGATTGAGGGAAAACATAAACATAAACCCATATTTTACTTATGAATGTCGGGTTTGGGAAACAGACTTAATTATATAAAATAGAGACACCTGTCATCTGATAGGAACTGACATTTCTGTTAATTGATCATTGACATAAACTTGGTCTTATTATTTCATAAACAATCATCCCCCTTCTCCCTCTTTTCCTATTTTTCAAAGGAATTTGATTAAACAGATTTATGATTAATATTTCACAAAGAAAGAGTTCTATTTTATAGTTATATGGCATCAAAATAATATATTCCTTACTGGTTTATCTGAGAAACATGAGATAAATTATTACACTATACAAGAGCAAAACACCGAAAGTAATAAATTCATTTTGAGTGAATAATATAAAATTATATTTATAGAGTCTGAAATGAAATTAATATTAGTCATCTTCTCACCAAATGATCTGAAGCATATTTCTGTTCCCAAAATGACCTCAAGCAATAAAACAAAAACTCGAAGGGAACTTTTGGGATTTCTCACACCTTAAAAGAGAACAAGCCCTATTTTCATAAAGGCCAAGCTAAAATGTCCAGTGAGAGTTTTGATTTGTTTTGACAGAGTGGGAATTGAAAAGATAAGACACGCGGTGCCTTACTTAGGAATCACCTTTTCCCCTTGTCATAGGAGGATTCATGCTTTCTTTAATTAGAAATTGATCAGCAACCTAATAATGCTTGAGGAGCGAGAGCACTGAAAATCCCTTTCCCAAAAGCGGAATTCGATCCACTCGTGAATTTTCTCCTCTTGGTCCCACTCCATGCCCTCAACCCATGTCTGAACAGAGGATGGGGGAAGGGACTTCAAATTAATTCTCTTTATATGCTTTCCCACTAAATTTTTAATTGTCAGGGGCTGCTCTGATGAGCAGGTCAGAGTAACCAAAGAAGTGTAAATAATCTTCTTTGTTCCAAGTAAGATGAGTAAATGCAAAGATATAGTAGAGGAAGTTTCTAGAGATTTATAGAGGCAGAAGAATCTAGGATTAGTGGAAAGAAATACTTTATGCCAGCAGGCCTTCTGGTATGTGATTCACTCAGACGAAAATCTTCAACCCTTCTCTTTAGGAGCAAGTACATGCTTAAAGAGCCCAAAGTGTAGATAGTGTGAGTTAATAAAATAGTAAGAAAATCAGTAGGTAGGAGAGACTGTGGAGTGGAGTTCACAGTTTAATAACTGTAGGTGACAGTGCAAGTGATTGTAAGGTATCACATCTTCTCAGTGGTGAGGCTTAGGGTTTATTCTCTATATATTTTGATATATATATATATATGTATATGTACTATATATATTTTTCACTATATATCTATATGTATTAGGGTTTACTAAGAAACAGAACTCACAGGATGTGTATATGGTAAAGGGGGTTTTATCAAATCAGTTTACAGTCCAAAGAAGTGTAGTCCTAACTGGCTCTCTGCATATGGAGAGCTGGAGGAACCAGCAGCTGGTTAAGTGGTTCAAGAGCTGGAGTCACAGAATCAGAGCAATGGATAATACAGTCCTAGTCTAAGATGGAAAGGCCAGGACACTCTCCAGAGAAATGATGGTGAAAGTCCAATTCAAAGAACTGAAAGCCAGTAATAGATGTGCTTTTCTCAGTAAGAGACATGCAAGATTCGTGCAACTTTCTCCTTTTTATCCAGGCCTTGCGCCTATCAGAACAGTGCTGCCTACATTTAAGGAAGGACTTCCCCTTCAATCTCCCATTACACAAGCCAATCATCTCATCACCCAAAGTCACATAATCTTAGATGTTTCATAATCTAGTCAAGTTGACAATCCAGACTATCCATCACACACACTAAATGTGTGTGTGTGTGTGTGTGTGTGTGTGTGTGTGTGTGTGTGTGGAGAGAGAGAGAGAGAGAGAGAGAATTATAGGTAAAACTCCCTTTGTAATTGATAAGCAGACTATCTTATTATTCTCTTCCAGGAAGATAAAACAAAAGTCTCATAGAATAAAGGACAGGTTACAAGAATATGGAAAGAACTTTAAAAAAAAATAACACTAAAAGAAACAAATAACCCAATCAAAAAATGGGCAACTGAACTGTATAGACATTTTTCAAAATAAGATATACAAATGGCCAGTAAATATATGAAAAATTATCCAACATCATTAGCAATCAGGGAAATGCAAATCAGGACTAACTTCAGTTGGAATGGTATGCATCAAGAATACAAACAGTAATAAATGCTGGAGAAAATGTGGGAAAATAGAAACACATATATATTGTTGGTAGGATTGCACATTAGTAGAGCCCTACAGAGATCGGCATGGAGGTTCCTCAGAAAACTGGAATGGAACTACCATATGACCCAGCTATAACACTCCTGGGTATCTTTCCAAAGGAATTAAAGTCAGAATAGTGTCTTATACATGTAGCAGCATATTTCACAAGAGCCAAATTATGGAACCAGCTTAGGTTTTTTTGTTAACAGATGAATGGATTATGAAAGTTTGAGAGATACACAGTAGAATTTTATTCAGACATAAAGAAAAACAGCATTATATCATTTACATAAAATAGAAGGAACTAGAGAATATTATATTAAGTGAGATCAGCCAGTCACTGATCTGTTTTCTCTCATATGGAGATGCTAGAAAGAAATTGAGTAGTCTACGGCCATATCACCCTGAACGTGCCCAATCTCGTCTGATCTCAAAAGAAATTGGGTAACCAAAGGGACTTCATATAAATGAGAAGAAATATTGGTAGAATAGTGGAAGGAGACTTGGGGAGGAGAAATAGGAGATGATGAAGGAAACAGTTCAAATAATGCTATGTTCATATAAGAAGCTATTAGTACCAACGTCAATAATATGTACTGGGAAGGGGGGGAAGTAGGGTAGGATCCAGAGAAAAACACACCATGTTTGTTTTTTATCACTCTGAATCTTATTATAATTATAATAATCTGAATCTTATTATAATTATAATAAGATTCAGTACAATTATATTTAAAAACCAGATCAAAAGAAAGTCTCACCCAGGAGTGTCACAGCCAGAGGAGAGTTAAAGAAAGCACAAACATAGCCTAGAGGAATGGCCTGGCTGGAAGGTTTTGCCAGAGTTAAATAAGGGGCACACTCAGCACTGGGGTCAGCAATGGGGCTCAAGCTCAGGCTGCTTCATGAGCAAAACCTGGACAGAGGAACAGACAGGCAAAAGCAGGGTCATGACTAGGTGTCAGAGCAGAGAGAGGAGACAAACAGGCCAGAGAGTGGGCATGGCAATGTCAGGGCAGCTAAGTAGGTCACAAAATACTTGGCTAGGATGTCAAGAATCACAGGCAAAGAAGTAAACAAAGAGAAATCTAAGAGAAAAGAGGCTCAGAGGGAAAAAAAATGTGAGATGACATTGGAATTCTGTCTTTGGGAAGGCTTCTGGCTTCTTTTTTTTTTTTTTTTTTTTTTTTTTTTGCAGTTCTGGGGATGGAACTCAGGGGCATTCTACCTCTGAACTATACACTTAGCCCTATTTTTTATTCTTTATTTTGAAACAGGGTCTCCCTAAGTTGTGGAGGGCCTCATTAGATAGCTGAGGCTGGCCTCAAACCCGGACCCTCCAGTCTCAGCCTCCCAAATGCTGGGATTACAAGCATGCACTACCATACCCGGCTAAGGCTTCTTATTACTCTCACCATTTAGTATGGTTCATCTGGGAAGTGACAAGTATGTTTTGGCAACTCTGTCTCAGATCAGTCTTCATTACTAGAAGAATCCTAGGTCTGGAGGGTAGACTCTGCTCTTATCTAACCAAACCCGGTGGCCAATGCTGGACACTAGTCATCTCTCACAACCCAAAGCCAGACCCAAGAAGCCAGCAGAGAAGGAGTATTTTGAGTCTTCAGAAATTCATCACATGCTTCTTTTTCTTCAAAATAAGAGTTCCTGCTTCTACATCTAACTCCAGTGAGATGGGCAATCATCAAGAATAAAAACAATAATAAATAGAAACTCTTATATATTCTTGGTGGGACTGCAAATTAGTACAACTACTGTGGAGATCAGTACAGAGGTCTCTCAAAAGACTATGAACGGAACCACCATATTACCCAGCTATACTACTCCTCGATTTCTTCCCAAAAGACTGAAGTCAGAATACTATAGTGCTTTAAACATGGATATGCATGTTTGTAACAGCACAGTTCACATAGCCAAGTTATGGAACTAACTTAGGTGTCTGTCAACAGATAAATGGATAAAGGAAATGTAGTTTATACACACAATGGAATTTGACTCAGCCATAAAGAACAAGAAAATTATGTTATTTGTAGGAAAAATGGATGGAACTGGAGATTATTATGCTAAGTGAGACCAGCCAGTCACAGAAAGTTGAGGGTTGTATATTTTCTTTCTTATGTGAAAGATAGAGAGAAAATAGGTAACAAAAGGGACTTCAGATAAATGAGTAAAGAAACCAGTAAAATAGTGGAAGAAGACTGAGGGAGGGAGGTGAGAAGGAGGGAAAATAAGGCTTGATGAAGGAAACAGTTCAAATAATGCTGTGTTCTTCTATGAAGCTACCATTACCAATCTCAATAATATGCACAGAGAGGGAGAAGGAAGGGGGAGCGGGGTGGGATCTGGAGGGAAACACACCAAGTGCTGTCTGCACATATGTTTGCATCACTTTGAATCTCACTATGATGTATAATTACAATGCACCAATAAAACTACTTAAAAAAAAACAGATGGAGAAAAAAAAAAATCAGTGTTCTGTAGCTGAGCTTTTACCTGAAGTTCTAACATCAACCAGAAAAAACAAAATCAGAATGCTAGAAGCTTGATATAACAAAATACATGGCTTCATGGAAAACCAAACAACAACAACAAGGTAGCCATCTGACCACTGTTTCTGGAATATATGGTGGCAAAACGGAATCTGGACTAAGGATGATACCTAAGTGAAGTGATAAAGAATGAATAGATTCCTTAAATATCGTGGGAAAGAAAAGCAGAGGCATGTACAGGCCAGATGTTGGAAGCAGACAGGGAAAATTTCCATAAACTTTAGAACCTCGGACCTGAAAGACCTTGCACTTCTGAAAATCTTCTTGCCTGTACTACTGCAGCTTCTGTTTCAAAGTATTCTTCCTAAACCACAGCGAAGGCATTAGGGAAGGGAAAATACTGAAAATGAAAAATACTATTTTAACTGGATATTTCAAATCTAATGACAAAAGGAACTGTTTATGAATACTGTATTCCAATTAGTCAACTTGTTCTTCTAGGGACATAGATGAAAAATTTTAAGTATACTTTAAGTGTATTTTAGTGTTGAGCAAATAAAAATTTAATGATCATGAAATCCAGGTTTGTCATTGTTGAAGAAAGAAGTTACAACTAGTGAGAGGGGAGGGCTAGCAGGAATCCTGTGCTGCTAGATTGGAATTGGAGGTCTTAAAATAAACTCATGGTCTTTTAATAGATAGGTGAGAATGGATGGATAGATAGATCTGTGTGTGTATGGGTTAGTATACACACATACATATATTTTCTAATTCAATCTGCTAATAGAGAATAGAAGCAATAAGCCCCAGTAGAAGTGAACATACCTTAGATCCCACACCTTGGCTTCTAAATACTTCATACCAATATAAATCAGTTATAATAAAGATTCTAACATATAGAATAAAATATCAACACATATGAGACAAGAAATAGTTCTTGTTTTGTTTTATTTTCTATTTTGTCTGATTTGTTTTGGTACTGGGGATTGAACCCAGAAGGATTCTACCTCTTAAGTACATCGCCAGCCGTTTTTTCTGTTAATTTTGAAAGTGTCTTCCTAAATTACTACATACTGGCCTCAAACTTGAGATCTTCCTGTCTCAGCCTCACAAGTGCTGGGATTATAGGCATGCACCATTGTACCTGGTGAGAACCACCTCTTCTTTACAACAGAGTGCCAATTGCTAAATGTAAAGGGAATGGGAGAAATAGAATTTACCATTCAAATACCACAGTAACAATTGTATGGGTAAGATTCATTGGCAGATACTACAATTAGTAAGTGAAAGTTTGAGAAATAAAACTTTCTCAAACTATCTCCTCCAAGATATATACTAATCAAAAAAAGAAAAAGAGTAACTTCCCAATGGAGAAGCCCAGAAGACACCTCGTTAGCCAAGCGATCAAGGTTAATTTCATCTGTAATAAGGCACACAGCCATCATGCATGCCTGACAAAGTACACTGAGAAGGACACATCACTGCTGTGACATTCCTGCCAAACATGCATAATCTCAACCTATTAGTGAGACAACATCAAAGAGCTGCAAATTGAGGAGTGTTTTATAAAACAACTGTAATCTTGAAAACTGTCCACATCATGAAAGACAAGGAAAGGCTGAGTAACTGTCACTGATCTGAAGATACTATGCAGCTATGACAACTTAATGCAATATGGGTCCCTGGGTTGGATTCTGGCACACAAAAAAGGATATTAGTGGAAAACTGGTGAAATCCAAATAAAGTTTCCAGTTTAGTTAATAGTATTGTACCCATGTTAATTTCTTCTTGTTGATAATCACATATGATGTTGATTCATGTTAACATTAGGGAAAACTAAGAGTAGAAAGAAACTCTCTTGGGCTCAGGATGTAGCTCAGTGGTAGAGCTCAATTTGATCCCTAGTACTGCAAAGAAAGAAAAAGGAAAGAAAAGAAAATGAAAAATAAGCTCTTTGTACTATTTTTTGCAACTTTTCTCTAAGTCTAGATTATTTCAAAATGGAAAACCAAAATAAATTTCCAAAATGAAAGTCTTGTCTTCTTACCAAATACTGAATTTAATTGAATTAAAATTAAGTAAATTCCAAGAATCAAAGATAATATAGAGGAGAAAATTCTATGAGGAAGAAATAAGGACAAACTAAAGCAACAGGAAAAATTCTCAAGGGTCATGTCAGAGAATGCCAGAGTTGGAGGCCCCATCTTTATACTATATCCTAACAGACCTATAGACTTCTCTGGGAATATTTCATCCACTAGGGAATTATATCCTCTAGAAGAATATTTATATCAGGGACTGAGAAAATTCAATGAAAGAATTTATCCAAAGATAGTATTTCTCAAACTTAAGTTATTTTGAATAGCACTTTCACATTTGTTTTAGCTTTCACACCACTTGATACTATTTGCAAACAATTTTTCATCATATTGACTTTGAAATTATTAAGTTTTCAACTTTCTCTTATCTCTATGCTCTTTAAAATGATCTAACATTTCACCAGTTGTCCACATACCACAATAAAAGGGGTATCTGGATCTTAGAGGTTGAAAGGGGTACTGCAACTATGGGAGAAACTTGCCAAGCATGGTGCCACATGCCTGTAATCTCAGTACATGGGAGGTTGAGACAGGACCACAAGTTCAAGATCAGCCTCAGCAACTGAGCAAGACTCTCAGCAACTTATTGAGACTGTTTCAAAATAAAAAATAAAAAGGGTTTGGGGTTTATCTTGGAGGTAGAATACTTCTGGGTTCAATCCTCAGTACTCCCACCCCCTAAAAAAGAAAAAACTAAGGGGACTGTTTTCCATACAACACATTATACTACACACACACACACACACACACACACACACACACCACTGTCTCAGACTAAGCAGAAAGAAACACAGAAGAGAAAGCATTCATTCTTGATGTTTAGCATGGAGAATTCCATTACTTTGGAGCTCAGGGATTCAGAGAACATAATAAAGGAAGGGCTGGAGCACCCCAGGTGTAGATGCTCAGGTGTAGAGGTGATGGAATCTGGATGTGGCAGAGGAAGTGGAGGTTGGAAGATCAGTGATGACAACAGGCAACAACAACAAAGGCAGCACCAAGGCAGGACTCACTGCCACCATCTGGAACACTAAGAGTTGCCCAGGTCATAGCCAAAAAGCCTCTTGTAATTGGCAATAGAGCTGCTGCAGTTGGATAGGCCCTTCGGGCAGTTGTGTATGTAATGGGGGCTGGAAACTTCCCTGAAGGAAAAATGAAGAAAGCAATCATACCACAAATAAAAGAGCAGACTTGTTTCATGAGTATATATAGCATCCTTAGCAACTCTGAGAATAACCAAAGACCAAGTGGAATGGCTTTACATAGAGGCAACTCTTGTATTAGTATGTGAGGATAGAAGCCAGTGAAAACTAACTATGTCCATGGAACTGCAATGCACAGTCGTAGGAGTATAAGTTGGAAAAGCCATTCTAAAAACATCTGGCAGTACTTATTGAGGTAAATGAAGTATGGGTACATTTAATGATCCCATAATATGAGGAAAAAATAATCCTACACAGTCCTGGGAGAGGACATTTTCTTTACAACTTGGTTTGTAATAATACATATTTGGAAGCAATGTAGGCATTCATTATTAGATTATTGGACAAGTATAGTAGGTGCAATTCGTGGAACACTAGGGAGCCTTCAGAACAGGAATTACATGTGTTTAACAGCAACATGGCTTATTCTTAAAGACAGAGAATTTAGATAAAATATAAATAAGACAATGCAATAGCTGGTACCTATGCCACACTTTTTTTGAGTCAGATGCTGTCTAGGCATTTTATATGTATCAACTCATTTTCTCCTTGTAAAAACTATAAGGTAGGTGCTTCCATTGTTCCTGGGAGATTAGATATAGATAGATACAGATATAGATATAGATATGAAGACTTATTTGAGGTTAGATAACTAAAAGAGGTAATTGATCACACACACACACACACACACATAGAATGGATATATATGTGTGTAAATATATATATTGAGCACAGTCATCCAGCTCTAACCACTATCAGATATTGTTATTCTCCCTCAATAGAAAACAGGAGGCAAATCTCAGCTAAGTGCATTATTGTCATTTTGAAAACATCAACACCAAATTAGAGTACCAATATTAAGATGCATACATATCCAAGAATATGCAACCACAACAACAGCAGGATGAATGTACCTATTTGGGGCTGAGAAAGCAAGGATGAAAGTGAAGAATGGGACTGAGAGGGGAAATAAAATAAAATGGAATGACATAAGATCTGAAGCAGGTTTAGCACTGACAAGGCAGACAGGGAGAGTTTTAAGAGGAAAGAAGGACCTCATCACTGGGAGTGTGACCTCTGCAGGGGCCAGGCCAAAAAGGGAACAAGTGAAGCCTGAGAGAGGAACCAGCCACCTGATGGACCAAGAGGCATTCATCAACTGAAGGAAGCATAACTTCAGGGGACACAACCTTCCCCTGGGTTGGCAATTACTGTATAATTTTAATTTAATGACTTGTCCATTTATTTTCCAAAGTAGAATATTTGAATCCCAAAATTTAATCCCTAGAAGACTCCATAATATACACCTTAAATTACTAATTTTCTTTGTACTTGGTGTCAAAAGCTAAATAATAGCTACTCATCATATATGCAATTCATAATTTTTTTGTGTGTGGTACTGGGGATTAAACCCAAGGGCATTCTACCTTCAAGCTGCACCCTAGTCCTATTTTTTATGCTTTTTTTGAAACAGGATCTCACTAAGTTATAGAGGGCCTCACTAAGTAGCTGAGGCTGGCCACGAACCCGGATCCTCCTGTTCCAGCCTCCTAAGTACTGGGATTACAAATGTGTGTCATCATGCCTGGCTATAATTCATAATCTTTTGGGTAGTAAAAATCACTACAAAATAAAATCAATGATTGAAGTCATAAATTTAAAATTTTTCAATGATTAAAAATTGTTGGAAGCCAGGCGTGGTGGCGCACGCTTGCAATCCCAGCATTCGGGAGGCTGAGACCGGAGCATCCGGGTTCGCGGCCAGCCTCAGCTACCTAGTGAGGCACTCCGCAACTTAGTGAGACTCGGTTTCAAAATAAAGAATAAAAAATAGGGTTGGGGGTATAGCTCGGAGGTAGAATGCCCCTGAGTTCAATCCCCAGTACCTAAAAAAAAAAAAAAAAAAAAAAAAAAAAAAAAAAAAAAAAAAAAAAAAAAAAAAAAAAACTGTTGGAAATACCAAAAACTTGAAAAAACAGGCCAGCAAATATTAACCCAAGAAAAAAAAATGGGTAATATTTGTACAGAGAAATAGACTCAAGAAAAGTGGATGAACTTAATCTCTGTTGTAAAATTTGTGGAGAAAACTGTTTTCAAAATTTCAATTGTTTCATTAAAATACAAATTGAAAAATTTTTTAAATGGCTTAGCCTGGCTTTAGATAAAACTGATTAACTAATTTAATTATAGTTAGCTCCAGGAAATCTTTCCTCAATGAAAACCCATCCATGAGGATAAAACACTGATTTAACAGATTTGGAGCAATATGAAAGCAACTTTCCTTAGGGTCAAAATTAGAGAGAACATCAGATTTTCATGTCCTCTTTATAGAATCTTTGGTACCAGGCACCCTAGCCATTTGCTTGTGAGTAGGACAGAAAATCTCATGAAAAATGGACAATTAAAAAGGTACCAGAGGTCCTTTTAAAATGCCCTATTTTTAATTCTTTATTTTGAAACATGGTCTTACTAAGTTATGGAAGGTCTCACTAAGTAGCTGAGGCTGGCTGCAAACCTGCCATCCTCCTATCTCTGTCTCCCAAGTACTGGGATTACAAGTGTGCGCCACTACACCTTGCAGGAATTGGTTTCTAATATGGACATTAGAAGAAAGATAAGATTTTGATTGAGTAGCTACAGATTGGGGGATGTGTTAGCTTTTCATCACTATGATAAAATTCTTGAGAAAATATATGTGCAAGAAAAAAGGAAATTAAGTCCAGACCTTAGACTTGAAACCTAGCACCAGTCATAACATGGCAGGAAGAGAGTAATTGTTCATTTGGGGGAAGAAAAAAGAAATAAGTCCAAAGTCATTATATAAAAGCCTGGGATGATTCCCAGAGCTTCCCAGTGACTTAGATGAAGCATCTGGACGTGCCATAGCCACAGGTAGAGGCTTATAAGGACATGCTGCCCCTTGTAGTCACTCTACCAATTCATACTTAGCAATATATCAGCTGGGGATTTGGAACAAACCTGGGCTTGTGTGACCTGCTAGTGCTGAAATAGCAGCAAATCACTAATCACAGACTCATGGTAAACCTTAACTGAGGGGACAATATTGTGCTAAAATAGTGGTAGTAACTAAAGGCTTAGAAAAAAACAAACAGCATGTTTAAAATTTCTGGAAAGGCAGGAACAAAACAAGTCAGATTATAATGATTATAATAAGTACCAATCCTTCATTGCACAGATAATATTGTACATCAACAAACATTAAGAACATTCAGGAAACCATGACTTCACCTAAAGGACAAAATAAGAAGCCATAAACTTACCATATAGTGATTTGTATGTGTAAGTTATCAGACCAAATTTTAAATAGCATCTCCAAAAAGTTCAATGAGGTTCAAGAAAACACAGAGAAATGACTCAATGTTCTATCGGAGGAACTTAGTAGAGAGAATTGAAGTAATTGTTTTATAGAACAAAAAACTTTGAGCTAAAATAGCATGTAACAAAATTAAAAGCACAATAGAAGGAATCAATAGCAGAACAGGTCAAGCAGAAAAAATGATCAGTGAGCTTGAAGACAACCAATTTGAAAATACATACTCAGAAGAGGAAGAAATAAAGAGAAATGAAGAAGGCCTATGAGAACTTTGGGATAGCATTAAGAGAGCAATTATTCAGGATATTGGGGGACCAATAAGAGAGACACTTGAGAATTTCAAATGGGTAGAAATTTTACTCAAAGAAATAATAGTAGAAGCCCTCCCAAACCTAGAGAAGGATACAAATAACCAGATATAGGAATGTGAATAATTATTAGTTGAACTTAACTCAATCAAATCTACCCCAAGATTTATTATAACTAAAATCTCAAAGATAAAGAATCAAGGTTCCAAGAGAAAAAAATGTCACATAAAGGCAACCCAATTCATTTTTCAGCATACTTCTTTGCAGAAACTAGTATTTTTGGTTGCCATATTTTACCTGACATAAGATTTTCACAGTGCTGGAGGTTTAAAAAAAAATGCCAATCAAAAATATCATACCCAACAAAGCTATTCTTTAGAAATGAAAGAGAGATAAAGACATTCTTGAACAAACAAGAGCTAATATAGTTTATTATTAGGATATAATAGAACTATCCTACTAGAAATGCTAAAGGAAGTTCTTCAAAGTGAAAGAGACATTAATGATTAAAAAGAAAACATTGGAATGTATAAAAACTCACTGGTAAAATAACTATACAGACAAATTTAGAAGTCTCTACTATTGTAAATATGATGTGTAAACCATTCACATTTTATTATAAAGGTTTAAAAGCAAAACAATTAAATAACAATAAGAACATTAATATGTTAGGAGATAGGCAATACAGAAAGATGTATGCAATATGAAAAATTCAAAGCATAGGAAAGAATGGAATACAAGTGTAAATTTTTTTTTTTTTTTTTTTTTTTTTGTGGTACTGGGGATTGAACTCAGGGGCATTCTACCTCCGAGCTATACCCCCAGCCCTATTTTTTTTATTCTTTATTTTGAAACCGAGTCTCACTAAGTTGCGGAGTGCCTCACTAGGTAGCTGAGGCTGGCCGCGAACCCGGATCCTCTGGTCTCAGCCTCCCGAATGCTGGG
>PVLC010007719.1:0-17417 GCA_004027655.1 Graphiurus murinus | reverse complement strand
CAAGTGTAAAATTTTTTATAAGTATTTTTCTCTTTTTTCTTTTTGATTAATGTTGTTATTATTTCAAAATATATTTTTATATTCAAATATGTTATTTTTTCATAAACCTCATGGTTTATGAAAAATGCAAGGAATCAAAATACTTAGAAGAAAATCTCTTAACCTCTTAACTACAAAAGAAGACTGTCAGGGAGGGTGAAAGGGTGGAGGAGAAAAAAGTAAAGTAAAACAGGCAGGGAAAATGTTTCAGGACACTGGAATGGGCAAGGATTTTTTGCTGTTGGTGGTAATATAAAATAATACAATCATTATGGAAAGCAGTATGAAAGTTCCTGAAAATAAAAGTAAAGGAAATGAAATCAATTTGTTCAAGAGACATCTGTATTCCCATGTCCATTGCAGCACTATTCACAATAGCCAAGAAATAGAAAAAACTTAAGTATTCATCAGTTCAGGAATGGATAAATAAAATATGGTACACACACTAGAATACTATTCAGCCAAAACCAAACAAAAAAAGGAGGATGAAATTCTGTCATTTGTAACAACATGGATGAAACTGGAGCTCACTATGTTAATTCAAATAAGCCAAGAACAAGCAGACACATACCATAGAATCTCAATCATCTGTAGAATCTAGGAATCAAGACTAAAATAGTGGTTACCACAAGCTGGAACAGTAAACAGGAGGGAATGATGGAGAAAGGCTGATTAACAAGAACCCAATTGATAGAAAAAATAAGCTCTGGTGTTCTATTGCACAGTTAAATAACAATACTGTACTGTGTATTTGAGAAAAGCTGAAAGAACGCATTTTGTATGTTTTTAACAACAAATATTTGAGGAGATGACATACATATACCTTATTTGAATATTATAAAATGTATAGATGTAGCGAAACATTACATGTTACCCCACAAACACGTAAGTTTTTTATGCCTCGATTTAATTTTTTTTTTTAATTTGGCACTTGGGATTGAATCCATGGATATTCTACCACTAATCCACATCCCCATCCCTTTGTAAATTTTTAAATTTTGAAACAGGGTCTCACTAAGTTACACTCTGACCTTGAACCTGCGATCCTCTTGTCTTAACCTTTCAAGTACTATTATTCCAAGTTTGTGCCACTACACCAGGCAAAAAGTATTTTTAAAAATAAATGAGTAAAAAATAAAAGAGAAACCTTCAAAATCCAGGATACTTTACAAAAGAATATTGATATTGGGCACTACAAGAGAGACCTTAGTGATGTAACTTTGTACTTCCTCTAAGTCCTTATAAAATATCACCTTAGTCAGCATTCTCACTGTTATAATCCAAAAGACCTGACCACACAACCTAGAGGAGGGAAGATTTATTTGCTCAATTTTCTTGGATGTTGCTGTTACTATTGTTGTTGTTGTTTTGTTTTGTTTTGTTTCATTTTGGGAGATCTCAGGGTTCAATCCGTGTAAGACCCAGGTCTGAAGCTCAGTGCATGGCAGCTAGAAGCTGAGGGAAAGGGAATGGACACAGGTTTCATGTCACAGAGGCAGGAAGCAAGAGAAGGAGCAAGCAAGGGGATTCAAAGACACAAGCCCAGTCCCTAAGGCCACATCCCCAGGGACCCAATTTTTCTAGCCAGACTACTCCCCCACCCCTGCCAGCCTAGGTTATATACAGATATATCCATTACAATGAATTTATCTGCTGATGAGATTACAATCCTCATGACTTAATCACATCAACTCTAAATACCAATACATGAAACAGCTCTACAGGGCACATTCGATATCTAACTATAACATAATTGTTACCATCTCCTAACAAGTAGAATACATTTCCTGTTAGAATCCCTCCTTTTCGACTCTGATCTGAGACAGCAGCTCCTCTGCCTTCAGGGCAAATGTCCCAGGACTCGCGGCTTTAATGTCAGGCTCAGGGTTCTTCCTCTCTTCCATACCCCAGATAACCGTGATTGTGGTAGAGAGAAGTCAGGGCAGAAGACAGAGTTCGGGTCAGCTCAGCACCCCACATCCTTGTGACCTGGGCAATCCCCTTCACCGCTATGGGCTTCATTATCTCTCCCTGCTATGTGAGGAACGTGACCTGAGCTCACCTCTAGGTTTTCTTCAAGCTCTGCAATTTTATAGCTCCGAGACATCGCTTTAATGATGCTACTCCAACATTTCAACTACTTCTCCAGTACAACGTAGAAAGCACTTGACAACCGGTGATGAGAGATGAATATACAGATAAAAAGTATAATAATAATAATAATAATAATAATAATAATAATGCAAACTAGCTCTTTCTATATCCAAATTAACCTTACTAATTTGCATTGTATCTCTCAGGATTTTAAACATTTATAGGTGACTCCTTCCACAGCCTATTTGGAACCCAACATCATTCAGTACCTGGATTAGGGAAGAAAAATATCTAATTCTCTTCTTTTCAGTCTGCTTTTAAAACTAATCATGGAAGAAATAAAATCAGTGATTAATGAAATGTGTGCATGTATGCCTTTACCAGCTTGTACCTATCAAAGATGTATGATTACAATGCATTAATAATAATAATAATAATAATAATAATAATAATAATATAGAAGTTGAATTCAGACAAACTTGCTATGACTACTATCACTATTATTCATTAAAGTATCTTGACCAAGTTATTTAATCTCTCTAAGCTCCAGTTTCTACATATATAAAGTAATATTTTGGTGAAGATTGAACAAGGTACTATAAACAGCTGGCACATAATAATTCAGTAACAAACAGAATATAACAGTAATGCTAAATACACAGAAACTGTTGACCAAAAAGAAGGGGGTGTTTTTTAATATGGAAACTTCCCTGAAGAAAATGACTGACCTAGAAAACTAATCTGCTGAGATTTGCTTTCTTCTAGTTAAGTGGTTCTTAATATTGACTTCACAATAGAATCATTAGGGAGATTAAAAGTTGGTTGATTTAAAACAACCAACTTCTAGGCTCTACCCATGACCAATGAAAATGATTATCTAGCTAAGCTAGATGAAGAGATGCTAGAAACCTGGGCCACTCACACCATTTGCAAGCTGTCTCTAAAGATCCAGGTATAATTTAAACTTTAGAGATTCCAATACAACTGGGTTGTCTCCCCAGCCCAGGAATACCTGAAATTCATAGACATCAACTGACTCAGAGATAAACTCATGACACATCTCATATGGTAAAAAAAATCCCCCAGAACCAGTGATTTCCCCCAAACCTGGGATTTTTATATATTCTATATATTCTGAGATAATTTTCATTTCAAATATGCCACTGAATGTGTAAACTTAGAGTTTGGAATCTATTGTCTTCTAATGTAGATCTAAAAGCAAAAATCAGCCTTAAATGATACATGATGCCAAGATTAGTATCAGTGAGCCAGATTAATGGTTTTATTATCTATACTTGTACAATTATACCAAACTTGATAACAAGACACAAAGTAAATAGAAAAAAAGAACTTTATTCTATTATTCTTGGTATAAAATTTATAGATTTTTCTAGGTTTGATTTAAAAAAATTCTGTACTTAGGGTGTGTGTGTGTGTGTGTGTGTGTGTGTGTGTGTGTGTGTTTACTGGGATTTGAACCAAGAGTCATTCTACCTTCAAGCTACACTCCTAGCCCTTTTATTTTTTGTTTTGAAACAGGGTCTAGCTAGATTGCTGAGAGACTTATTAAACTGCTGAAGCTGGTCTTGAACCTACAGTCCTCCTGTCTCAGCCTCCCAAGTGCTGGGATTTAGGTGCATCCCACCATGCCTACCTGACTTTGTTATTCTTAAAAGTATTTTTTAAATAATTATAAGGTCCAAATAACTAAATTAAAGAAAATATATAAATACTTCACATGATTATTTCTGGATTTGAAAGTATATTAATTATAATAATGTTATTCTAGTGATAAGTTGATGTGTTGATATAACTTTTACTAATCACAAGCTTTTCCTACTTTGGTAGAAAAGATGAGTATGCCATTTTTTCAATTAAATTATCAGTGCCCAAAATCATGAATTTCCATATATAGCTACTAATATCTAGAAACAATACATGATGCTAAGTAATAATACCACTTAATCACTTATCTTCAAAACAGTGATTTTTCTCTTGTAATTATTATTATTAGTAGTAGTAGTAGTAGTAGTAGTAGTAGTATTTATTGCGGTACTGAGGATGGAACCCAGAGGCATTCTACCTCCTAGCTACACCCCCAGCCCTACTGTTTATTCTTTATTTTTAAACAGGGTCTCACTAAGTTGCTGAGTGCCTCACTAAGTAGCTGAGGCTGGCCGCGAACCCGGATCCTCCTGTCTCAGCCTCCCAAGTACTGGGATTATAAGCGTGCGCTACCATGCCCAGCTGTAATTAATTTTTAAATTTGTCATTGTGAGATTCTGAACTCTGCTTCCTATAGTACGCTGTGTTAGTAAGTTTTCTGCTATGGGAACAAAATACTTGAGAAAATCTACTGAAAAAGAGGAAAGGATAATTATGGCTCATCGCTTCAGAGATTTCAATCCATGCTGTGTTAGCTCTGCTGTTTGGGGGCTTGTGGCAAATCGGAACATCATGGCAGGGAGCCAACAAAGAAGGACTATTCTTAATGGAATCTGGAAAGTGAAGAGAGAGAAGCAGGCTAGTGTCCCGATATCCCTTTCAAAGGCATGTCCCCAATAACCTAGTCTCATTCTGAGCCCCACCTCCTAAAAGGTTCTACTACCTCCCAATAATATCATGGCTGTCAACCAAGTCTTTGGTATATGAGTTACTGGGAGCCATTTAAGATCCAAACTATAACATATACTTTAAGTTTGCATGACTAAATATATCACTATCAATCAAAATCTAACCCCCCCCAAAAAAAAATTGAGAAAGCAAGATTTTGTCATTTTCTCTGAACAATGACACCCTCCTAATCATTTACAAATTTTCTCTAAAAGTAAATATGTACTAATATTGGGAAAGTTATAAAAATATTTCATATGCACACAATGCCTAGAAAATGATCTAAAACCATAAGAATCAATCTCTTGACAGGCATAAACTGTGAGGGGGATGATTAACTACATTTACATTATTTTATTTTATTTAAAATAGGAATTTATGCATGTATTCTCTGTGTACATTCTTCTTAAGATGATACAGATGAAACAATCTTTGAAAAACAAGTTTTTGAATTTTTCATTATCATCTATCCTCCTTCTAAGTACTCTGTCTCTATAAGAAAGATGTGCCTGATTGGGCATGGTGGTGCATATCTGTAATACCAGTACTTTGAGACAGGAGGATCACAGGTTCAAAGTCAACCTCAGCAATTTAGTGAGGGTCTCAGAAATTTAGTGAGAATTTGTTTCCAAATAAAAAATAAAATAGGGCTGGGGTGTAGCTTAGAGGTAGAATGCCCCTGGGTTCAATCCTCAGCACCATACACACAATAAAGAAATCAAGGAAATAAAGAATCCTTACAAGAGACAAAGATTTAACTTCTGTCCACGTAATTTTAATACAATTAATTTCTTAAAGAATTTTTGCCTTCTGTACTCTTGGATATTTAGAAACTTAAGTTAAATTCAACAAAACAAGTTTAGTTACACCAGGAACTCCTAATACTAATTTCTTCCCCTAAAAGTCATATATAAGGCATTAATAAGATTTACTCTATGATGTTTAGCCAAACTAATAACATGATGTGTTTAAGTGTCATATGTACTACAGAAGGGGAACAGTTGTGTGTAATGAATCTATAAATTCTACCAAAACACTGGACTGAGATTAGACCTATTGATGATAAAGAGATGGCATAATAAGCCCAGCAACAGAGTGATGTTTCATGTGGGATTATTAAAACAGCAGCTTTTAAAAGAGTGTAAATGGAAAACTAAAAGAACCATTAGTTGCAGAAAAATATTGATTGTACCTCAGAGTTTTATAAAGAAATGATGAAATAAAAACATGTAGTTCTATGATTAGCTATTAAAATAAAATACAGGTGAAATTTATAACTCAATATGTCATTGTGCTTAAGATAATATCACCAGTGGAAAAAATAAGTATGCTGCATAACAACCTGTAAATCACCTTGCACACTTCCAGCTGAGTACATGCGGTTTGTTCCCTTGGAAAAAAGAAATGCCACATTTTATTTTAAAATAAAACATATGTACATCTAGAATAGAAGTCTTTGGACACTGAGACATCCACTTCCTAGAATAAGGTTAGAAAATAGCAGACATACAATAGCTATTGTCTAGTAGATTACTAAACTGAAATACATAATTAAAAATACTATCTCTGGAAAATGGGAGAAGTGATATTAATTTTCTTTTTCTTTTTTTTCCCATTCCTTTTCTTCTTTTTCTTCTTTGCTACTTAAATTTTAATGAATATATATACATATATATTATTTGTCATCAAATAAAATGAATGATAAAACAATCTGCAGACAAATGGATTAAAAATGGCAAGTATCATGTGAAAACCTATTAGATTCAAGTTACTGGGATAGGTAGTGAGGGATAACAAACAAACAATTGTTATCTGAGGAGGCCTCACAGCCAAGAAGCTGTGGGAAGACAGCACAGAGGAGAGGTCAATATAAACTGAGATTCTATGCCTGCCCTTGCTTACAAAGCTGAGATCTAGGAACATGTACTATGCTCTGCATGCAAATCTGAAGATCCCTTTGCTAACTAACCTGAGTTATGACAACAAATAAGTCCATAGCCTCAGGCCTGAGTAGAAAAAAATAGGCCATTATAAAAGCAAAATTAAATACCGTGTTTTGCTATATATAGCTATATAGTCTAAATTCAAGCATTCTTCATAAAATGCATATGCCCAAAACCCTAATGTAAAAATTGGCGTAAGGAGAGAAAACGTACAATGATTAAACCCTTAGTATAGCTTCATGAGAGTTCTTACCTGTGAACCTTAGAAGATTATCATCTCAGAGGATGAGTATGAATAAGTATTACAGAATGTATGAGGAAGTCCAAAGTCATATTAGGTAGAAAAAAATAAATCAACAAATAGAATTCATATAATAGAAACCAAATAGAATAAAGAAAAATTTTAAAAAATATTTACAATAGGATTGCTTTAAAGTATTCAAAGAAATACCAGAGGGGAATAGAACCCTTACACAGGAACAAGTAATTATAAAAAAGGAAAAGGAAGAAATATCAAAGAGACAAGGTAGAAATTCTGGATATGAAGCATAGTCACTGAAATAAAAACAAAATACTTAGTTATCTATTTAAAAACTATAATAAGCCAGTCACAGTGGCACATCCCTGTAATCCTAGTACTTGGGAGGCTGAGACAGGAGATATATATATATATATATATATATATATATATGAGCTACACCTAGGCAGATATTGTAAAATCACAGATTATCAAGTATTAAACAAAAAATGTTTAAAGCCATTAGAAACAAAAGCAAGATTTCCCATCAAAGAACTAAATTCAGAATCAGGTAGATACCACATTAGTAAAAAGAAATATATACCTGAAGGAAGTGAAGAAATAGTTCTAAAGTACTAAAAGTTAAATAATTTTGAATTTTAAATGAAGCAAATTGTCATGTATAAAAAAAGAATAAATAGACATTTTAGAAGTCCAATGACATAGAAAATTCACAGACACAAAACTACTGAATATATTTTTACTTAGTTCAGATGGTTTCAGAGGTAAGTTTCACCAAATCTCCATTATTTAAAAACTTCTTCAGAGAATAAAAAAGGAAAGCCATCCATTTTACTTTGTAAGGCATTATTAACATGATTCCAGAACCAAACAAAAACATTACAAAAAGAAAAAAAAACTAGAAATCAATTTTATCTATAATTCCTGAGAAAAAATCAAATTAAATATTAGTAAGTTAAATCTGAAGGTACTTATGAAAATACAATATGCCATAATGAAATAGAATTGATACCAGGAATGCAAGAATGATTCAACACAAAATTATGTTTTCCAACATGCTAAAGATTAAAGGAAAAATATATAATCATTCAACCAGAAAAATTATTTTAAAATATCAACATCTACTTGTAATTTTTAAAAAGCTTACTAAACTATGATTATAAGAAGAGTTACTTTGCATAATGACTAAATCTAGCAAAAAACTCAAACACTTATTGGTAAAATTTTAGGAAACATCATTAATGTCAGAAAAAAAAAATAGGAAAATCTATTACTATTAGTCATTATTCTTCAGAAAATATTGATCAATACAATAAACTAAGCAGAAAGGAAATAAAAGATACATGGGTAAGTTGGGTGTGGTGGATCATACCTGTAATCCCAATACCCAAGAGGATCACAGGTTCAAGGCCAGCCTCAGCAACTTAGAAAGAGCCTCAGCAACTTAGTAAGACCCTGTTTCAAAATAAAAAATAAAATAGGGCTGGGAATGTAGCTCAGAATTAGAATGACCTGGGTTTAATTCCCAGTACCACAAAAAAGAAAGAGAGAGAGAGAGAAACATGGGTCTTAGGGGACCATGAAGTGGTTGTGAGTATCAACCTTGCCCTAGTCCATCTAACTCCAGGAAAAACCACTGGACAAATCAATTGTCTCCACTGGACAAGAGATGTGCATGGTGTGGTCCTTAAGAGCAGGAAAAACCAAAGTGAGCTCTACTTTCCAAAGTAACATAATGAAATATAATCCAAAAGGTGTTCAGTGGCCTTTCAGGGCTGAGGAAAATAGTTGGTGGTCGAGCTACTGAGGAAACTGGAATTTGTGGAGAGGAGACAGGAGAGGTGGAGAAACAGACACCTGTACATGGATTCCACTTTGTTCTTAGCCCAAAGCTACGCAGTGCATACCCAGGACAATCCTCCCAGGGACCTGGTAGTGAGAGGCTGCTGTTGCCAGAGGCTCTGAGCTACAGATTCTGTGAAGAGGACATTGAGAGAAAAAAAAATTACATAAATTTACTAAATCATGTGCAATGTTTGTGTCTCCCAAAAATCATGTGCTGAAATCCTCCCTTTGATGTGATGGCATTAGGAAGTGGAGCCCTGGCCGGTGATTATGTCATGAAGGCAAAATTCTCATGAATGGGATTAGAGTCCTTATAAAAGAGCTCTCACTCACCACCACCATGTGGAGACACAAGAAGACGGCGATCTAGTACCTGGAAGCAGAGCCTCACTAGACGCCCAATCTTCCAATGAGGGGATCTTGGACTTCCCAGCTTCCAGAGATAAATGTTTGTTGTTTAAGCCACCCAGGCTTTGGCCTTCTATCATAGCAGCTCCAGATTGAGGCAGAATATGAATTAATTATATTAAGATATATAGCATGCTTATGAAGAGGATATTAAAGACATTTGTTATATTTAAATCATCCTATAAATTCAATTTCATTCCATTCAAACATTTCTGAATTAAGAAATTCACATCAAAAGAGAGATGTATGCAAATCTAAAACAATTTTTAAAAACAAACAACAAGGGCGGTTTACGTCTCAGGATACAAATGCAAAGACCCAAAGTCAAAAGACATTTAGCAAAGATAGATGAATTTGACTATTCCAAAACCAAAACTTCTATGTGATTAAAGAAACTATAAATAATATTAAGTATCAAAAAAGATAAGAAAAACATTATCTAGATTATATACAGAAATCAGTAATTAAAATACACTAACCTAACAGTAAAAATACAAAAAAAAAAAAAGGGAAAAACAATTGGCAGAAGACAGACTAATGGGAAGTAAGTATACAAAAAGATTCCAACCAGCAATAATCAAGGAATTGTTGATTGAAAACATGAGATACTATTTTCTCAATATCTTGTATGGGGAAGGGGGGTTAAGGAAGGAGCCAGGGAGAAAGCTCACCAAATGCTGGGTGCATGTATGTCACTACCACTGTGAACTACATTATGATGTGAGATTATAATGCACCAACAAAAGTATAAAAGAGATACCATTCTTCATCTACCAAGTCAAATATTCAAGTCTGAAAACATGAAGTGTTAGAGAAACTGAGAGCAAAGAAATCCTCATATGCTGCATCTGGGAACAAAAACAGGTACAGCCACTTCTAAGAGTAAACAGAATCTAACACCAATGAGAATACTCATTACATAGAACTCCTACTGTTTCATATCCAGACATAACCTCTTTTCTCCAGTCCCACCCCAGAAAAAGTTTGAACATATGCACAAGGAAACATATTTAAGGATGCTTGCTTTAGCATATTTTAGTCACAAAAATATTGGGGATCTAATTGTATATAATCATTAGAATGCACAAATTATAGTATCTTCACTGTGAAATATTACAAAAGAACTTAAAAGAATATGCTATATTTATAAAGGAACATGGATTGAGCTTTCATGATAACAGATTATAAAAAGCAAATACAACATATGTGTAGTATGATGTTAATAACACAAACACACACACAAATATATAAAAATATCAATCTGGAGTATACATGTGTCTATGTGCTTTGTATGTTTTTTAAGGAATGGAAAGAAAAACACTAGAGAATTTGCCAGAAGAAAAAAAAGCATTAAAAGCAATTTATGATAAATATTATTTGCCAATACTTAGTGGACAAAAAGTAGATGATGGTGTATTATTTTTATCCTCCACTTTTCTTTTAAACATGATAAAGCTTTAAAAATAATCAATGTTTGTATAACAGGCAGAAGAAGTTTGTGTAGTGAAAATAATTGAAAAACTCTGGGGTCATTGCAAATATAAAAACATCACAAAAAGATGTCATAAGTCATTTGGTTGGGGAATCATGCTTTGCTTGTCAGATAAAGCCTTCCAATATCTAGATTTTCTTTTTTATAGGAAAGGTAAATTAGAACACTTAAGGTCTTAGAATAGAGAGACTTTGTTTGTTTGCTTTAAAAACCTTCCATCTAAAATGTTGGTTGAAAACACACATACACTTGAAAGAATTCTTTTAGTCCCTATTATCAGGCAGTGAAGTTTTCCCCAAGAACACTTTGAAGCAAAAACCAGATACAAGGCCTTGCTCTAATGGCACCATTAAACTGTTCAGCACTTTGTCTGGTACTTACAGTAATATTTAAAGCAGTCCCTCAAGGCTCATCAAAAGAGAGCTGAGATGTTATGTTCATTCAAACAAATGTCTTGCAATTTGTACCTAATGAAAATTTTCTCTAACATTGTTTCTTTCACTCCTCCCTCATTAATCAATTAAAAAGTAAGAGAGTTAAAATATAAGCTGTAGCAGAGCATGACAAAGTTTCTGGCATTCCTTAACTGGGGAGTAAGCAAATGACACATGGTTATTTTTAAATGTGAGCAATATATCAGAAGTAGAGCAAGGAAATTAATGTGAACTTGGGGAAAATAATACCACCAATACTCTTCTGTAGCAGATCTTGGATATTTTTCTTTTTGATTTTGAAGTTGTTGGATACTTTTATGGACTTTTCCCGTAAAATAATTCCAGTTTTATTACTATCTATATCCCGTGGTTTTATTTCCTAATAAAAAGATGTGTAGTGTTAGTGTTGTCCTGGAATGTAATTGATTTCTGAGAGGTATAATTTGCTACCTGGGAAATGGTCTTTTGAATTTCTATAAAATAGTGCATGGATGAATGAGAAGTTGTAAAAGGCTGCAGTGCCAAAAGGTAATAATGGAGATAAAAATTATTTTTCATTATTTTAGTATTGGATAGTGTTGAGTTTAATTTACCAAGCTTTTTCAAGCTTTTATTAAAATTGCATATTTCAATAGAAAGCTTCAAAACTTGGTCTGATGTTTGAAATATTTTTGTTCCTCAAATTATTATGCTATCAGTAATTTTAAATTGAACCTTTTTTTTTTTTTTCAGAAAATACAGATAGATATATGTGGGATCACCGAGAAAACAAGAAATTTAATTAGGTGATTCCTAAGCATGAGGATCTATGGAGAAGCTAGCCACAGGAATAACCTGCTGTAACCACTCCAGAAAACAAACAAACAAAACTAAACATATATATATATATATATATATATATATATATATATATATATATAGAGAGAGAGAGAGAGAGAGAGAGAGAGAGAGAGAGAGAGAGAAAGAGAATGATAAATCCTAGGCTTTGTGAGAGAGGCATATAGACTAATATCTACCTGGAGAGAAAAGATGTGACCAGGTCAGAGTGCAGCCCTTCCTACTACCTCCAGAGAAAAATAGAGTTAATGGTGACTGCAAAACACCTTGCTAAAAAAAAAAAAAAAAAAAAAAAAAAAAAAAAAAAAAAAAAAAAAAAAAAAAAAAAAAAAAAAAAAAAAAAAAAAAAAAAAAAAAAAAAAAAAAAAAAAAAAAAAAAAAAAAAAAAAAAAAAAAAAAAAAAAAAATTGTATGGAAGTTACCACCATGAACGACTTAAAACAAAAAAACAAAAAAACCAGTGGAGACAAAATATTGCCATTTTATGGTGACAGTGATGACAAGAACCACCGAAAACCGGAAAATCATTTCAGAAGGTACAAATCGAAGAGTTTAACCATGGATTGGTTGGAGAAGGGGTTCTAACACCACCAAAACATGAAAGCATGCTGTTGACTGGTTTTCTGGGCAGGAATCCAACCATGAAACACAGAGATTATTTTCCATAATAGGCTTATTGAGTTGAGAGTCCCCAATAAACCAACCATATTTAGCTTTTTGTTCTTTAAAAAAAAAAAAAAAAAAAGAGTAGTGAGGAAATGGACATTGTCAAGATCTCTCCATGATGAGGTTGAAAGTTCAGTCCTCACCAGTGCTGTTGGGGACTTCATTCTTAGATGAGGCTAGCCAGGTAGCCAGGCATTCGTGCTAGCCTTCAAAAAGTTATTTTTTAATACGTACATTGTGAGTGCCAGGGGCAGTGGTACATGCATGTAATCCCAGTATTTGGGAGCGTGAGATGGGAGGATCACAAGTTCAAAGCCAGACTCAGCAACTCTGCAAGACCCTCAGCAACTTAGCGAGCCCCTTTTTCAAAATAAAAAGGGCTGGAGCTGGAGCTCGAAGGTAAAATAAGCTTGAGTTCAATCTCCAGTACCAAAAATGATAATAAAAAATATTCATTGTGAAG
This sequence comes from Graphiurus murinus, assembly GCA_004027655.1. Taxonomy (NCBI): domain Eukaryota; kingdom Metazoa; phylum Chordata; class Mammalia; order Rodentia; family Gliridae; genus Graphiurus; species Graphiurus murinus. The sequence continues at coordinate 4,324 of PVLC010007719.1, read as the reverse complement.
ACATGATAAAATAACTAAAATAATAACTAAAATTTTGATGAGCAAATCTAATGATATATGAATTTAGAAAAGTATATAATGATGATATATTAAAAATAATTGAACTGTTATTAGAAGTGAGTATTTGTTTCCTTAAGTGTGAGTGGTTTCCTCCTACTTTTCTAGAGTTCTCTCAGGATCAGCCCATTTCACAGTTAACACAGCTAGAGACACATGATGGGGAGAGAAGGAAAGAAAAGATCTATGAAATTTTTGTTAATTAGTCTGTATTACTGTGAAACTAAAATATAATGCTATCATAACATGCTAATTTCTTTGAGAGGAATTGTGGAGAGTTACAAAAGGTTTGATTCATTTTTCCATATGAAAGCTGATTATTTTATCCCAAACCTATTTCATTTATCTCATTAACAATGTTAATATTATTAAGATAAGAACACAGCATGTAGAGCATTCTGGAATATTTTTCTGCACCATATTAAATTTAAAGGAAGTGCTCTGATTTTCACGTATTTTTATGTAGTTTTATTTGTACAAATGCAGTCACCAATTTTTTTTTTTTTGGCTTTCTGAATAGAATACAAATTTAATAAACCCTGTCTTAAATAAAATTGCCATCTGGAAACCTTAAAATTGTTCATTTATTTTTTGATTTCCATACTTTAAAGACAACTCTGAAGAGTATGCATAATTTCATGGGTTATTTTGCAAGTACATGAAGCCTTTCCTTTTATACTTAGTGGCTTAATGAAAAATATATAAATATATAAATCAATTTTCTCTTTTTCTAACAAATGCTTTAAAACTATAAAGATGATATGTTCAAAAATAAACAAGAATCTTGTCACTTGTTTAGGTACAATTCCAAATACTAAAAAAATTCAATGCCTTCTCCATTCACTGAAAAAAAAAAAAAGTTGAGATATTACTTTCTGAATTAAAATAATAAATTCTAATTTTAATTTTAACATTGTTGAAGATGTAGTAAAACTAATATGCCCTTTACTGTTGCAGGTTTTCTTAGAAAGCAAGAGAACAACAGACATTAAATTACAAAAATGTTCACACATCAATTATTTAAAATAATGGTGATAAAAAGTGTAATCTCATATAAGGTTTACTTTACTATGTGAAATAAAAGTCACAATAACAAATGTTAACTATAATTACAACTGTAAGTAAAACCTTGTTCTCACAAAAAGACTTCAGAGGAAAACAGGGCCTTGCCTATACAGAACAAACAAAATATTAAATGTGAATTTGTCTGCATTTTTAAAAACTCATATGATGGATTTTACAGACTACATAAAATAAAATGTGAATTTCTTATATGTTTTACATGTTCTAAAACATGCTTAATTAAAAGACTGAATTTGGCTATACTGGGTTAAATAAACTATTATTAAATTATTTTTTTCTGCCCTATGTATACATTTTTTTTTTTTTTTTTTTTTTTTTTTTGGTACTGGGATTAAACCCAGGGACATTCCACCTTCGAAACAGGGTCTTATGTCTTATTAAGTTTCGCAGGGCCTCATTAAATTTCTGAGGCTGGCCTTGAACTTGCAATCCTCTTGTCTCAGTTTCCCAAGTACTAGGATTACAGGCACACGGCACACGTCACCATGCCCGGCTTGTTTCTACATGTACTTTTAAAATTTCTTAGGTGATTAGCATAGGTGTGGCTAAAGAGAGCCCTTGGGAAAGAGTTTGATCTTAAGATAGGGAGTCACCAAAGGTGCAGCTGACCTTTTCAGGAGACTTAGAAGATCTAGGGGGGCACGGCCATGTGTTGGCTCTTCAATGTCTACCAACATCTCAGACGTGTGCCAGGCGTGGTCACCAGCCTGTAGCACCACGGGGAGGTGGTAAAACCTTCAGGAGGTGGAGCCTGGTGGAAGGAAGGGGTGCGGCCTGGAGGGAGATTTTGGGCCCCTGGGTCCTCGCTGTTTCTCTGTTTCTCTGCTGCCGTGTTGTGAGCACTATTGTTCTACCACACACCCTCAACCACAATGTCCTGCCTCATCACAAGAGTACCAAGTGACGATGGACCGAGACTTCTGAAACCAAAAGCCAAACTAAGCTTCTCCTCCTTGAAGTTGATTTTTCTCAGGCACTTTGTCAACAGAGATAAAAGGCTGACTAGCATAGGTACTGACACCTTCTACTCGGAGACTGTTTGATTGACTCACTCGGTGGTTGTGAATGAGCTACGCCGTTAGCCAAGACCAAACGGGTGTACGTCTTTCACAGAGTCAGGATTTATTGAATAACAATAAATTCACAAGCTACGTCACCTGGAAGTTGTAGACTCACGAGCTCTTTTATTCCAATCTTCTCTTCTAATATCTCTAACACTCAAGTCACACTTCATTAAATTCCATACACACACACACACACACACACACACACACACACACACACACACACACACTACAGAAAGGCTAAAAAGGGGTTAAGGTGACCTCAGAGGTACAGATGGCTCTTTTGCCAAGAGCAAAGTTCGAAAGCAGATATGAATGTTAAGCATCACCATAGGTGTCTGGTAAGAGTTTTAAGAGTTTTAAGGAGCCAGTCCCACCTCGCTGTCAAAGCGAGGGTCTGTACTGATGACAGTTACAGGCTGTCAGCTTGAAATGTCAGCTTGAAGTGTCAACTTGGAATGAGCTTTGTGAAGTCGCCGATCTGCGAATCAGAGGTTCACTGTTGTGGCGATTTTCCCATGCAAGGCCCCTAGCTGAGAGTGCTACCATGGCCATTCTTGGGGTGCTCCTCCCTTTGCAGGTCTCAGCTGAGGGGGCTGCTTCATTCTGTGTTTGATAAGCTCATGGCCCTGATTTTTCTGATATGGAGTTGATATGCCCATGCATTCACATGCTACTGATTTAATTTGCTAAGTTCACAGATGGTCATTATTTATTTGTACTATCAATTTATTTTTCAACTTATGTTGATGCAGACGGCGATCATTTACTTATACAAAGTGCAGCATCTTTCCACCTCCGCACTTATGTTCAAAATGAGGTAACTCATGGCAAAGAACTGCTTTACATGATGGAGTGACTCGGAGATAGGCACAGTCCGGAAACTGCTATTCTGTTCATTGTAGAATAACTCAGAGCAGGGCATGACCTGTTCTACACATTAGCAGAACTGCTTTTGGTTCTAAGCTGCATAAAACTCAACTTCAACTAGATTAAATTATAAGCAGACTTTATTGATTCACAAAACTCAAAAGTATACAGTACTTCAGTTCTTACTGGATGCCTCATTTTGACAATGTCACAAAACTCCAGTTTCCTTCTTTACCTCCACCTTCTCTTTACAATGTTGGTTTCATCCTAACAAACAGCCCCTCTGGTTCTCCTAATGATAGCAAAGTGGTTGTCAGTGCCAATGATCCTACTTTAAGGCCATGAAGTGTCTTTTTTGTGTTGTTTTTAGTTGCTCTCTTGGAATAAAAAGAACTTTCCTTTCCCAAAAGATGATAACAAATGTCCCCTGATATCTCATTAGGCATAACAGTGTCCTGGTCTCATCTGGAAAGCAATCACTGTTGCCAAGAGTTAAGTTGATTGACTTAAAGCAATCAAGCAAACCCTCATATTTGAGAGTGTGGGACTAAGGGTCAGTACTACTCTAACTGCACAGCAGGGAAATTCAGAGCTTTTAAGAGAAAAAAAAGGAGGAAAAATGGGAAATGGATGATAGCAATGTAGCCAACAAATATCCATTCTCTAACCTCAGGCATAAACACAGAGGCAATAATTCTAATGGGAGTTTTAATTATCATCTTAGCATGAGAAAAAAATGCCCAAGAGGGAAAAACGAATAAACTTTGTGAGATATTTTTCCACTTTCTGCTATCCCAAAGTTATTTGCCTTCTCTCTCTATCTCTATCTCTGTCTCTTGCAGTATAATCCTTAAACTCAACTGGTATAAATGCTTCAGTATCAAGAAAGTGACTACTGAATGGATTTGGAGCTAAAACCCTAAGGAAACACTGACACAGACCTAAGCAAGTACTAAGGGTTTGAAGGAAGAATGCCAACCCCTTTCCTCATACTCCTGGTTATCTGCCCAAGCCTTAATTGGTTCCTTCAAGGGAAGAAAGATCACAATTCTTTTTTTTTTTTTTTTTTTTTTTTTTGCGGTACTGGGGATTGAACTCAGGGGCATTCTACCTCCGAGCTATACCCCCAGCCCTATTTTTTATTCTTTATTTTGAAACCGAGTCTCACTAAGTTGCGGAGTGCCTCACTAGGTAGCTGAGGCTGGCCACGAACCCGGATCCTCTGGTCTCAGCCTCCCAAATGCTGGGAT
>PVLC010007718.1:0-61926 GCA_004027655.1 Graphiurus murinus | reverse complement strand
AGGAGGAGGAGGAGGAGGAGGAGGAGGAGGAGGAGAATTTTCTGTGGATTAGATGGGGGGTTTGAGAGAGAGAGAGGCTCATGAGTTTTTAACCTGAGCACAGAAAGTATGGCGTTAGGTGAGAGAGGGAACAGGAGCAGGTTTGGGGTGGGGAGATGAGGAGCTCACTTTTGGACATGCCCCCTCAGAGAGGAAAACTTCGATGTGGGTTAGAGGCTGGCTGGATAAAGAGGAGTTCTCAGAAGGCTAGGCTGGAAATCCAGATTTGAGGGTTGTGAAGGTAGAGATGGCTTCTTAAAGTGTGGGACTGGATGGGGTCACCTAGAGAGTTGTGAGAAAAGGTGTGTGTGGCTCATTATTATTACTACTATTTTTTTTAAATCTTGAAACAGGGTCTGACTAGGTTGCAGAGACTGGCCTAGAACCTGTGATCCTCTTGTTTCAGCCTCCCAAGTACTGGGATTACAGGCATGAGCTACCATGCCCAGCTGACATGCCCTTTGCTTTAAAGGGAAGGAGAAGGAGGGTTATCTGGAGGGAAATGGGAGTCCAGGCCCAGTAGAGAGGGGGCCATGTTGATGGGGGTAGGGAAAGCTGCTGGAACTGGGTGCTAGGACCATGTGCACTGTTACTACAACAGGAGGGGGGAGGGGGAGGGATAGAGACAGGGAGAGGGAGAGGGAGAATGAGAATATGAGTCATGTACATGTGGATGCAGCCAAGAAGGGCCTTTTTTTTTCCCCCTTAAGCTTGTGAACAATAACATATTTATGAAAAAGTACATAAAACGTATACACCATTATAGGAATAAAATAGATAACTATATAACCATCACCTAGGTTAAAAAAAAAGGTCATTGTTAACATACCCCAAAGCTTTCCAATTCTAATTCTTTCCTTCTGCCTTAGATGGAACTCCATTCTGCTTTACTGATGATGCTAACAACAACAACAAAAAGTTTTGCCACCTAAATGCATTTCTAAACTGCTTTTGGCTACTATTTAACTTCATTTGAGTGGAAACCTACCACAAAGAGTCCTTTGCTTTGCTTCGTTTTATGTCTTCTTTCATTCAATCCCATGTTTGTGAACATCAGCTATGTTTTCTATGGTTTCAGCTTGTTTATTTTCATGGGTGCATGGTGTTCCATTGTGGACCACACATTACTTATTTATCCATTCCACTGAGAAGGAAGTTTGGGTTGTTCGCAGGTCTTGTCTTTCACAAGCAGTGCTGCAGTGAACGATGGAGTGTCTGTCATGTGTGCCATGTGTGGAAGTCTCTCTGGGTGTAGTGAAAACGCCAGGTCACAGGACATGCATAGACACCAAGTCTGTTCCAAGGTGGATTTGCGAATTTGCACTCCCATATTTTGAGGAGTAGGTAATGGTATCTCATTCTAGTTTTAATTTTCATGTTTCCATCACTAATGGATTTTCTTCTTTGAAAAGTACCTGTTCACATCTTTCACCCATTTTTCTGTTGGGTTGTTATTCCAGCTATTCATTGCTGCGTAACAAACCACTCCCAGATTTCAGGACTTGAAACAGCAGCACCCATTTCTTTTGCTCATGGGTCTTGAACTTGAACAGACTTTGTTCTCAGCTGGGATGACTTAAGGTTGGGGGCTGGCTTGGCTGGAGAATGCCTCTCGCTCAGCAGGGTGGCCTCAGAGCAGCTGTTTCCCAGAGTGAGCATCACAGGAGAGTGCCACAGCTCCTTAATAGTTGGATCTTGAGCAATGCTCGGTCCGCTGGAGTCCTACAAGGCAGACAATTCCAAAAGAAGGAATGCGTGGCATATCCCACTTTGCATTATGTTATATTCTGGAAATTTGGGATGCTTTGGATTTTGCTTTCACATTAATTATAAAGGAAAATTTCTTAGAAACACAAGATGGCCGGATGGATTATGATTCCTCAATATTAGCTGAAAAAGCAGTGCCTCAAGACAACCCATAAGAAATTCATTAACCACGTACAAACAGTCAGGAAACGGGCTTTACAAACTTAGTTACTAGACAGCCTTGTGTTCCCTCTCAGCACACAGGCATAGAAACAAAATAAATAAGCCAAAGAGACTTAGGTCTACTATTTTATCTATGAGTAAAGAAGGTTCTAAGACAGATAGTTTGCCCACTTCCTCCTCTTGTCTCTCTGGAATTTCACCACACATTAACTAACTCTCTAGCTGCCTGAGAAAAAGATAAGGACACTGCTTAAAGAAGCTAAACAATTAGTAAAGATTTAAACTAATGAATAGAGACTATTCGTTGTTAACCTTTGACACTGCTTTGTACTAAAAGAATCTTTATATATGTATTGTATTTTGTAACTTTTACTGTTTTCTTTTTTTTGCGGTACTGGGGATTGAACTCAGGGGCATTCTACCTCCCAGCTATACCCCCAGCCCTATTTTTTATTCTTTTTATTTTGAAACCGAGTCTCACTAAGTTGCGGAGTGCCTCACTAGGTAGCTGAGGCTGGCCTCAAACCCGGATCCTCCGGTCTCAGCCTCCCGAATGCTGGGATTACAAGCGTGCGCCACCACGCCCGGCTACTTTTACTGTTTTCTTAATCCCATCAAATACCATGGGAAATGGCTTTTTTAGTTAAAGATGTACCTACTCAACCTTTGGAAAAATAAGACTGTAAAAATTCCTGTTCTATATGCCTCACTGCAAAAAGATAGTATAAAAAACAGCTACTACAAGCAATAAACAGATGCGCTTCTACACTGCGTGCTGTGTGATCGTATTCTCGCAACCTCGTCTCATTCCACACCTATCGAGGGACCCCCAACCCCACTGCCTGGAGGGCTGGACCCCCACAGGAGAGCAAGTCACTAAGGTCAGCCCAGATTCAAGAGAAGGAGAATTGTGGTGGCCACATCCCTGTACTTGGGAGGCTGAGACTGGAGGATCGTAGGTTCGAGGCTAGCCTCAGCAACTTATTGAGGCCCTCAGCAACCTAATAAGACCCTGTAAAAAAAGGGCTGGGGGGTCTAGCTCAGAGGTAGAACACTTCTGGGTTCAATATCCAGTATCAACAAAACTAAATGAAACAAACCCCCCCAAATAAACAAAAAATCCAAACCAAAACAAGAGAAGGGAAATTAGGTTCCACCTTTCAACCAGACGAATAGCAAAGAATTTATAGTCATCTTTTGTCTCCTCTAGCTGTGTATCATTGTTTGTATTGATTTGTTGGAGTTCTTTATATATTCCTTATTAGTCTACTGTTAGCTATATATTTTGGAAATATCTTCTCCCATGATGACTTTATTTTTACTCTCATTATAGCTTCCCCCCTTTGTGGCTAATACTCTTTGAATCTTGTTTAAGATATTCTTTCTCTATCAAGGTTGCAGAAATATTCTCTTGGAAGTTTTCTAACTTTCTAATCCTCTAAAACTTTCTTTGTCTTTTTCTAGTTAGATTTCAAATCCACTTGGAATTTAGTGTGTGGTGTGAAACAGGGTTCTAATTTAAGGTTTTCCCATATGGATATCTAAATGCCACTTATTAAGGGGATGCAGTTTTCCAGACAATAAGTGTCTGTGTCCTTTTTGGGAGCTCTATTCTGTTTCATTATATTTCCTCAGCATTAAGTCAATACCACACTGTCTGAATTTCTTTTATGTTATAATAATAGTTCTTTATATCGAGTAGAATAAGTCTTCCTATCTTGTCTTCCTTAAAGGTGTCTTGGTTATCTTGTTTTTGAATCACTTGACAAATTGCATGAAAACATATGTTGAGATTTTGATTGTGATTGACATCTGTACCATAGTTATTTTCTATATTCATAGTATATTTCTCTATCTAGTTCTTGATGACTTCTCAAAAAAAGTTTTATAGTCTTCTCCCTACATATTTTTTCTTCCATACAATTCACAGGTTTCCATAGTCTTTGATACAACTCTAAATGCTATCTCTTTTCTTTCTTTTGATCCATTACAATATGGTGAATGTCATTGATTGATTATTAATGTTAAGCTTACTTTTCATTACTAGTGAGTTGCATATTACATCTACACATTTAACTATATTTGTTTGATTTGGTTGGCTAATGTCTGGTTTAAGATTTTTGTATTCACTTTCCTGAAGGTGATTGGCTTGCAGTTTTCATTTCTCTGGTGTCTTTGTCAAGTTTCATATTAAAGTTATGATGGAACTGGGCATGGTAGTGCACACTTGTAATCCCAGTACTTGGGAGGCTGAGACAGGAGGATCACAGGTTTGCAGCTAGCCTCAGCAATTTAGTGAAGCCCTCCACAACTCAGTGAGACCCTGTTTCAAACTAAAAAATAAAATAGGGCTGGGAGTGTAGCTTGGAGGTAGAATGCCCCTGAGTTCACACACACACACACACACACACACACACACACACACACACACATACACACACAGAGTTATGCTGGGTTCACCACAAGTTGGGGCATGTTCCTTCTTTTTCTGTCCTCTGAAAGTTTTGTGTGATGCTGATATCTTTTCTTTCTTAGGTGTATGGTAGGATTTACCAAACTATCTGGGCCTGGAGGATTTATATTTCTTTAATTTCTTCTGGTATAAGTTTTGGTAAATTATATTTTGGAAAGAAATTGATTAAATATATATTTTTTAGTACCACTTTTTTTTTTTTTTTGTGGTATGGAGGATTGAATCCAAGGGCATTCTACCCTCAAGTTACCTTCCTAGTCCTATTGTATTCTTTTTTTTTTTGCGGCACTGGGGATTGAACTCAGGGGCATTCTACCTCCGAGCTATACCCCCAGCCCTATTTTTTATTCTTTATTTTGAAACCGAGTCTCACTAAGTTGCGGAGGGCCTCACTAGGTAGCTGAGGCTGGCCGCGAACCCGGATCCTCTGGTCTCAGCCTCCCAAATGCTGGGATTACAAGCGTGTGCCACCACGCCCGGCTCCTATTGTATTCTTAATGTTGAAACAGGGTCTCATTAAGTTGCTGAGGGCCTCGCTAAGTTGCTGAAGCTGGCCACAAACTTGGGATCTTCCTGTCTCAGCCTCCTAAGTACCAGGATTACAGGCATGTGCCACCATACTGGCTATTTAATTTATAAATTCATCTGAATTTTCAAGCATATGTTCATATTTTCTCATTATTTATAATATCTGTAGGATCCTTATTTAACTTCCCTTTTTCTTACTCTAAGTTAGTTACTTTTCTTCTATTTCTGTCTTTTTTTCCACCTACCTTTCTCTCATTTTGATCAGTCTTGCCAAGGGTTTTTGTTTTTTGTTTTTGTGGCACCGGTGATGGAACCCAGGGGCATTCTACCTCCAAGCTACACTCCCAGTCCTATTTTTGTTTTTATTTGGAAATAAGGTCTTAGTAGGTTGATGAGAGTCTCACTACTTGCTGAGGTTGTTCTCGAATCTGCAGTCTTCCTATCTTGGCCTCCCAAGTACTGGGATTACAAGTATGTGCCACCATGCCCGGCTTGCCAAGGGTTTTTAACTTTGTTAGTCATTCTCATTCCTTTTTTTGGTGTGTGTGTGTGTGTGTGTGTGTGTGTGTGGTACTGGGGTTGAACTCAGGGGCATTCTACCTCCAAGCTACACACCCAGCCCTATTCTTTATTCTTTATTTTGAAACAGGGTCTCACTAAGTTGCAGAGGGCTTCACTAAGTAGCTGAGGCTAGCTGCAAACCTAGATCCTCCTGCCTCAGCCTCCCAAGTACTGGGATTACAGGCGTGCACCACCACGCCCAGCTATGTTTATTTTGAAATGGAGTCCTGCCTTTCTTCTTTCAAGACTATAAATATTCTTCCAAATACCCCAAGGACTACTTAGAAGGAAGCACAAGCTTTGATATGTATATTTTGTTATTATCCTGTGCTAAATATTTTCTAATTTCCAACTGTCATTTCACTGACTTAGAAAAGTGTTTCTTAATTTTCAAATGTATGGAGGTTTGATAATTATCCCCTTATTATTGATTGCCATGTTAATTCCATTGTCGCAAGAAATAATGTTTAATACTATTTGTACTAAGCCTGGCTTCTTTGGTAAGTGTTCACCTGAATGCTCAAAAAGGATGTGTGGTCTGCTCTTGTGTGTCCATTAGATCAAATGTGCTAGAATACTGCTCTAATTGTCTATTTCTTCACTGAATTGTGACTGCATTTTCTGTCTCTACTGGAATGCTTTTATTAAATTATGATTTTGAATTTGTCTGTTTTTGTAGTCCTATATTTTAGGCTTTATATATTTTGAGACTATGTTATTAAGCACATACGAATTTAGAATTGTGATATCTCCTTGGGAAACTGAACCTTTTATCATCATATCATAATCCTGTTTGTCTATAATTTATTTCATATATGTATATATACATGTGTACATATGTATATACATATTTGCTTTTGCTTTAAAAGTTATTTTTCTGATTTTTTTCTTTTTATCACACTGGAGTTTGAATCCAGGGCCTCATGCATGCTAGGCAAATGCTCTGTCACTGAAATACATCTTCAGTCTCATTTTTCTGATATCTTAATGCAGGCACACTAGTTCTTTTTTTTTGTTAGTATTCACATAGCATATGACTCTTATTCCTTTTATTCTCAATAGTCTTTTATCTTTATATCCTGATACACATAGTAAGCACATATAGTAAAATCCTGTTCACTGTCATTTGCCACTAAACTAAAGCACTTAGCTTTTTCATATTCAATATATGTATTAATGTATTTATGGTAGCTTTTTTTTTTTTTTTTTTTGTACCGGAGATTAAACCTGGGGGCATTCTACCTCCAAGCTATATCCTCAGACCTTTTTATTTTCAATGTGAAACAGAGTCTCACTAGTTGCTGCGCTGTCCTTGAACCTTTGGTCCTCCTGTCTCAGCCTCCCAAGAACTGTGATGACAGGCGTCACCACCACACATGGCCACATATTCCTGTTTTTTTTTCTTTTTTGCGGTACTGGGGATTGAACTCAGGGGCGTTCTACCTCCGAGCTATACCCCCAGCCCTATTTTTTAGTCTTTATTTTGAAACAGGTTCTCACTAACTTGCAGAGTGCCTCACTAGATAGCTGAGGCTGGCTGAGAACCCGGATCCTCCGGTCTCAGCCTCCCGAATGCTGGGATTACAAGCGTGCGCCACCACGCCCGGCTCATATTCCTGTTTTTAAAATACAGTTTTATAATGTGCTCTTTGACACCCTGTTCTGTTTATTTTTCTCACTTTCCTGACATTAACTATATGGTATTTTATCATACCATTTCTCTCAGAAGTTATTCTGTCTCTCTTTAATTTCCCTCAAAATTAAAATCTGCATACTCAATATACCAAAGCCTACAGTTTTTTTTTTTTTTTTTTGTGGTACTGGGGATTGAACCCAGAGGCATTCTACCTTTGAGCTACACCCCCGGTTCAATTTTAATTCTAATTTGAAACAGGGGCTTGCTAGGTTGAAGAGAGTCTCACTACTTACTGAGGCTAGCTTCGAACCTGGGATCCTCCTGTTTCAGCCTCCCAAGTACAGGGATTACAGGTGTGTACCACCACACCTAGCCCCAAAGCCTACAGTTAATCAATATTTCTACCATATTCTAGGACATGTATTGCCTTATATTTCAATTTAGTTTTTTTTTCTCCTTAGACATTACTGTTGTGCACAGGTCTCTCCATCTGGGGCTACATTCCTCCTGCTTGAAATATCTCCTTTAGTGCATTTTCTTTAGTGAATATTTGCTTCTAAACGAACTCTTTTTGTTTGCCTGAAAAAAAATCTTTATTTCATCCCCATTCTCGGAAGATATTTTTTCCCTCCATCTGGAGTTCTACCGTAGACATGTTCTCTTGACTCTTTGAAACTGTCACCCCACTGTCCCCTGTCTTTCTGTGTGTGATATTAAGAGGTCACCTGGCAGTCTAAGATATCTATCTTTTTTCTCCAGCTGCTTTTATGATTTTTCTCTGTGTCTTTTGTTTTCTGCTGCTTCACTGTGACATGTCCAGGTGTGAATTTCCTACCAACTGAGGGTTCTAAGGCCTTAGTGGTTAGGTTTCAGGAGTTGGGAAGACGGAGATGGGATCGGACCAGGGGACACAGAGTTTATAGGGGTCTGACCTGGGAGTCCACATCTTTGAGTCTCAGTTATTTGTCTGTAAAAGAGGGTTGATGGTGTTTGCTTTGAATCTACACATTCATCCAGTAAACATTTATTGAGCACCTGCTAGGCACTAGATCCCAGATTGGGTGGTGAGGACACAGAGGTGAACTTCAGCTTTTGGGATTCTTCCAACTAGGTGGGGCGACAGATGTAGAAACACACTGTAGAACAGGATGTACAAGGATGTGTTTCTTCTGTGAGGGCTGGGAACGTGGGTCACAAAGGCTTCCTGGTTGGTGGAGTGTGAACTTTATCTTAAAAGCTGATTAGTAGCCGGGTGTGGTGGCGCACATTTGTAATCCCAGCATTTGGGAGACTGAGACCGGAAGATCCAGGTTCGAGGCCAGCCTCAGGTACTTAGTGAGGCACTCTGCAACTTAGTGAGACTCTGTTTCAAAATAAAGAATTAAAAATAGGGCTGGGGGTGTAGCTTGGAGGTAGAATATGCCTGAGTTCAATCTCCAGTACCGCAAAAACAAACAAACAAACAAACAAACAAACAAAAAACTGACTAGTCAGTCATGGTTGTGCATGCCTGTAATCTTAGTACTTGGGAGGCTGAGACAGGAGAATTGCAGGTTTGAGGCCAGACTCTACAACTTAGCAAGACCCTCAGCAGCTTAGCAAGACCCTGCTTCAAAGTTAAAAAAAAAAAAAAAAAGGCAGAGGTAGAAGTCCCCTGGGTTCAATTCCAAGTACCCCTTTACTCCCCTCCCCCCCAAAAAAAAGCCAACTACATTTTCCCTGGATCATGGGAGAGAAAGTGTTCCTAGGAGAGGGAAGAGCTAGCAGGGCTGAGAGGTGGGAAGTAGCATGATTCATTAGTGTTGCTGAATTGTTTCATCTTGGGGGACTGTAAGCTCTCTGGAAAGTCAGTTATGGGCCGTAATCTTTGGTTGCTGGTGACTGGGACACATGGCAGAAATTCATGTTATGACAGTGGGAGGGTGGGCACAGCCATCACCTCCTTCTCTGTTTCTCTGGTTTCCTCTGCCAGCAGGGTGGGTCTGTCCACCTAGCCTGAATCCAGGTTTTATATTCCCATCACCCTTCACTCTAGTTAAAAGCCTTCAGGAGGAGGATGCTGATTGGCCTTGTTTGGAGGAGGTGCCATCTCTAAACCAATCACATGTGGGCGAGCGGGACTTGGTTCCTTCTGCTTAACTCTGTGCTTCTTGGTGCAGTTGGCCAGGGGCTCATCTGGTCCTGGGGAACAATCCTACAGATGTCAATGACAGATTGGTTTTAATTTATATTATTTTTATTTATTTTGTGATAAAATTTTCTATTTTAGCCATTTGCAAGTGAAATTTTAGTGACCCTAAGTACATTCACACTGCTGAAGGGAACAGCCACAGCCATTATCTAACTCTAGAACATTTTCAGTATCCCAAATTCAAAGTCTGTCCCCAACAGTTCTCCATTCTTTGCTTCTCTCAGCCTCTGGCAATGGCTGTTCTACTTTCTGTCTCTAGAAATTGACTACTCTGTGTACTTTATGAGTGGATCACATACTACTTGTCTTTTTGTGACTGGCTTGTTTTATTACCATAGTGTTCTCAAGTCTCACCCAGTTGTAGCATGTGTCAGAATGTTCTTCCTTTTCAAAGCTGAATAATATTGCATTCCATGTATAGACCACATTTTGTTTATCCATTCAAGTACTGATGAAGATGGATTGCTTATATCTTTTGGCTATCATAAGTACTATGAACATGGGTACAAATGCTTTTCTCTTTGAAGTCCTTCTTTCCGTTCTTTTGGCTATATACCAAGTAGTGAGACTGCTGGATTATATGATAGTTCTGTTGTGAGTGTGTGTGTGTGTGTGTGTGTGTGTGTGTGTGTGTGTGTGTGTGAGAGAGAGAGAGAGAGAGAGAGAGAGAGAGAGAGAGAGAGAGAGAGAATCGAATCCAGGTGTGCTCTACCACTGAGATACATCACCAGATCTTTATTTGTTTATTTTTTATTTTGAGATAGGATCTCTCCAAGTTGCCCAGGCTGGTCTCAAACCTGTGACCCTCTGTCTCACCCTCCTGAGTGCTGGGATTACAGTCATGTGCCATTGCACCTGGCAGTAGTTTTATTCTAGTCTTTATTTTTTGAGGATCACCATAGTGTTTTCTATAGTAGCAACACCAGTTTACAAGGGTTCCAATTTCTCCATATTTTCATCAACACTTGTTTATTTACTAATTCATTTCTTTCTTTAAAAAAATTTTTGTGTGTGTGTGTGTGGTACTGGGATTGAACCCAGGGCCTTCTACTTCTGAGCTATACCCCTTCTCACCCTAGCCATTTTTACTTTTTGTTTGAAACAAGGTCTTGCTAGTTTGATGAGGGTCTCGCTATATTGCTGAGATTGTTCTCAAACTTGCAACCGTCCTGTCTCAGTCTCACAAGCACTGGGATTACAGTCATGCAACACCGCACCTGGCTATTCATTTTTGATAGTTGCATATTGATTGTGGTTCTTATTTCCATTTCCCTCATGATTAGCGATGGTGACTGGCCATCATGTGCTCATTGGCCATTTGTGTATTTTCTTTGGGGAAATGTCTATTTAAATCCTTTACCCATTTAAAAATTTTTGTAGTTGTTGTTGAGTTATAGTTATTCTGTCTTATGACTTGGAGGGAGCTGATCCTGAAGCTTTAGCAGTGATCAGGGCAAGAGGGGAGGAGGCCAGAACTGTGGGCTGCCAAGGTGGATGCTGCACACGGTGGGTTTTTCACAAAGACCGAGGCCCACCCAGAACCCCTTCCTGTTCAGCACCTTGGGTGGACTTTGGAAGAGGAATCCAAAGAAATCATCACTTTGGATTCTGGGATCTACTAGAATCCTGGACTTTAAAACTTCCCAGGGAAGTCCCCAGTAGAGCCACAGGAAATCCAGATTCCTCATCCATCCATTTGAAGAGTAAATAGTGATGCAGGTTATAGGACAGCTGCTTGCTGTTTTGTAGCAGTGGCCTTTCCTGGAGTTTGGGCTCTAGGAATCCACAGAAAGTGACACCACGTTGGGCTGTGTAAAGGCGGACCCCCCTCCTGGTCTGTCCTGGTCACATTCTCCCTGCCATCACTCAAGAATATGATTGCACAACTTAGAGGAAGGAAGATTTATTTGCTTACAGTTTTGGAGATTTAGAGGTTCAGTCCATGTGAGGCTGGAGTCTGCAAAACTCAAGACATGGGGTTAGGAAGTGGGGAGAGAGAGAACCCTAGGCTCCACTCTCACATCATGGAGGTCAGAAGGAGAGAGAGAGAGAGAGAGAGAGAGAGAGAGAGAGAGAGAGAGAAATAATATAATCCCTAAGGCCACACCCCCATGGACCCCTCCTTAGCAACCAAGCCCTGCTTCCAACATTGCTACCTTGTTTCCATGGGGGCTAGGGGGACATTCTAAATCCAAACCATGACATGGTCCTTTTGACTGGCAGATTGTTCAGAGATTCAGGGCTGTGTATCTGGAATACCTGCATTCAGTCCATTTCTGTCAATTACTAGTTGGGCAAGTCGCATAACCTTTCTATACCTGGGTTTTCTCCTCTGTGAAATGGGGAAAAGAGCATGCAATGGTTTGAATGTGTTCCCCCAAAGTTCATGTGTTGGAAACTTAATTTCCAAATCCATATGTTAATGATATGCAGAGGTGAGCCTTTAAGAGGTGATTAGGGCTGGGCATGGTGGTGCACTTGGGAGGCTAAGATAGGAGGATCACAGGTTCATGGCCAGCCTCAGCAACTTAGTGAGGCACTCCACAACTTAGTGAGACCTTGTTTCAAAATAAAAGAACAAAATACAGTTTGGGGTGTAGGTCAGAGGTAGAACACCCCTGGGTCCCATCCCTAGTACCAAAAAAAGAAGAAGAAGAAAAACAGAGATGATTAGGATTAGATGAGGCCATCAGGGTGGGTGGACCCTCCATAATGGCCTTCGTGGCTTCATAAGAAGACCCACACTGGCATGCTTGCTGCCTCACCCACCATGTTAGATGCAGCAAGAAGCCCCTTTGCCAGATGCTGAGCAGATTCGGGTACCATCCTCTTGGACTTCCCAGCTCCAGAATCATGAACTAAATACATCTCTATTCTTTATAAATATCTGGTACCAGATATTTCATTATAGCAACAACAAAAAAAGACCAAAAGTATTTCCTTCATGAAGAACTGAATAATTTATGTAAATCATTACACAATATCTCATTCATAGCAAATGCAATGTAAATGTTGGTCCGTGGTGGTATTTTCATCAAAAACAGTCCCTGTCAAGGCGCCGGCATCCCCAGGATCTATTCTTTTCCCTCCGTGTCTGCAGTCAGCTGTTTCTGAGGATGTAGGCAGGTGGCAGCATTGCACCACGGCTGCTCCAGGGCTGCGTAGTTGGTCCAGCCTGGTCAACGGGCGCCTGGGCGGCCCACGTCCTCGCTGTGACTCTTGTGCTGTCCAGTCCCACCGGAGAGGAGCCTGTGGGTTGGCAGGGTGGACATGGGAGCCCTGCGGCTCTTTCTTGCATGCCGTGGGCCTCCTCTTGGACTGTCTCTCTTTTCCTGCATACTCAATACACGGGTGTCCCAGAAGTCCCTAACAGCCTTCTTGGTCTCTGGGGGCCTGGCCTCAGCTTCCCTTGGCCCTGCCAGCTCCCACTGGGGCTCCTGTACCCGCCATGCCTATCTATTGGTTTCCTCCCTCAAACTAGAATGTATGTCTGTCTCACCCACCATAGCCTTTAGCAGGGGACCAGGGAAATGGCCCCAGCTTCAAGTGAATAGCTGCTCAGTTCAGCGATTCTGGTCCTGGAATCTCCTGGAGTCCAGGGGGTCAGCCCTTGGCAGCCCTCCCCCACATCTGGAGGGGCTTGCGTCACCTCTGTGGTCACACACTTGCAGCAGATGATGGCAAATGGAGGTCACCTTCCATAGGTGACCTGCCAAAGATTCACAAATGCAGAGGAATGCTCAATATTCCTAGTGAGCAGGAAATTCATATTCAAATAACTTTGAAATGCAATTTTTCACTTATCAGGATTAAAAAAAAAGAAATTTATACTGTCTAGTGTTGGTGAAGGTGCAGAAAAATGCTTTCATGAATTGCTCATGGGAATGTAAATTGGTTTAAAAATTGTTTTTGGAGGGCAATTTTGGAAATACATGTTAAGAAACTTATAATTTTGCATAACCTTTGACCTGACAATTCTACTTCTGGGCATTTATCCTAAGAAAAAAATTGCATAAGAGCTGAAAATGCATGTATAAATATTTTTGCAGTAACATTGTTTATAATGTTGCTCCCAGTGAAAAAAGCATCCAACAGCCAAATGACTGGTCAAATCAAGTGTGATAGATCTGTGGGATAGAACTGTAATCTGCCATTAAAAATCATGTTTTCAGAAAAGAATTTCATTAAAATATTTGTTAATTAATTAAACATTTATTGAATATATACTAGCTATGCCAGGTAATGTTCTAGGTACTGAGAATAAAATCATAAACAAGATAAATGCTCTTTCTTCTTATTTGGCTTACCTTCTATAGGAGGAGACGGCCAAGAAAGAAGTTAACATATAAATGCATTCTACCTCCAAGCTACACCCAAGCCCTTTTTAAATTTTTGTTTTGAAACAGGGTCTCTCTAAGTTGAGGAAGGTCTTACTAAGTTGCTGAGTCTACCTGTAAATCTGTGATCCTCCTGTCTCAGTCTCCCAAGTACTGGGATTACAGGCATGCACCACCAAGCCTGGCTTATATTTTCATCTGTTTCTGTGTGTGAATAGAGAAAAAAGACATCTGTGAAGAACATGGATGTGGTATTAGGGGTTATTGTAATTTTCTTCTCCACATTTTCTGGCATTTTCTAAACCAAACCATATATTGAAACAAGCTTTTGTATATAGGAAACAAAGGGCCTTTTGTGTTTTAAGAAGCAGGGTTGGGGTGGCATGCTATGTGGGCAGTGGCCGCTGGCCTCGGACACACCTGAAACTTGGTATTCCGACTCCAGCTTTGGTCTTGCGGGCTCCCACAGGCTGGTGCAACCCATGGCTGTCCTCATGAGGACTGTTCTTTTTGGCCTGCCTTGAGCTCTCAGTTAGCTGGTCTCCAGGGGGGAGTGTGTGGCTGATGTGGCCATCTATAGCGTGGGCTGGGGTAGTCCCCAATCACAAGGTCTGTGGCGTGCCAGGTTGATATGGGTTTGCATCCTAGCTTATTTGTTGCGGTCATTTTCTGTGGCTACTTTGTTAAACTACTGCAAACTGGTGCCTTGAAACAACAGGTATTTATTCTGTCCTAGTCTGGAGGCCTGGAGCCTGAAATCTGGCAGGGCCCCTTTCCCTTCGGAGGCTTTGGGAGAATCTGTTCCTTGCCTACCTCTTCCAGCTTTGCCTGGAGTTCTTTGGCTTGTGGCCACATCTCTCCAGTGGCTGCCTCTGTGGTCACGTGGCCTCTGTGTAGTCGCCCTCTCTCTTATGAAACTCATTCCAACTGAAATGGCATCTAGGGCTCACCTGGACAATCTAGGACAATCTGTATCTCAAAATTCTTAACGTAAATCTGCAAATGGTATTTCCAACTAAGGTCACATAGGTTCTAGAAATTAGAATGGGGACATCTTTTGGGGGGCCATGTTGTGGCCTGCCATACCCATGAACTTTACTGCTCTAAGCTTCAGTGATCTCATCTGTAGAGTGGGACAAGAACCCTTTTCTGACAAGGTCTTATAGGGTCACCACTGGGCAGTGAACAGGTAGCCAGCAGGTCAGAAGACGGTGTGGGACCTCTGGTGGTTGAGCCCTGCCCCTCATCTCTGATCTTTGGAGATTGCTTCTCCCTCTCCCTCCTCTCATCCATCTGCCGTGATCCTGGAGGCAGTTTTGGAGGACCTGGGTGGCATGCAGGCTGAAGACCTCTGACCTGCAGATCTTTGTCCCCTCTCTCCTGCGCTGCCAGTCCCCACAGTGAGGCATATGTGGTGCTGTAGCGCACAGGTCTGGTGTTCCTCAAAGGTTAGTCACATGCAGATACCCTTCCTTCCCTTCTTGTGTCTCCACATCAAAATCCTGGCTCCATCTCTATTTTCCAGATGAATCTCTGGAATCTGGAACCTTGCCCAAGGTTGCCTAGTATGTTGGCATGGTCTGAAGGAGCTCTGGGCAGATCTTGCTCCAAGCCAAATCTCTCCAGGAGCATTCGTGGGAGGCAGTGCCTCTTCTCTTTAGGTTTTCGGGGTGCTGAATGCACTGTGACACCCAGATGGAGAAAATCAATCACAATTCCATTTCATGACTGGATAAGAGAAGAGGTTAACAGGCTAGAAAACCTACTCTTGGAAACAGGCATGTCCGTGAGCAGTGAGCTTGGACCTGTTTAGGAATTGCGCCCCTGCTGAAGGGCCAAGTCTGGAGCAAGGCCGTCTGTGGGTTGAGCCAGGGTTCCAGGCAGATGCAGCCGTCCTGACCCCTGATCCCTTGGGAGAGTTAGGAGCTTGGCTCTGAGAGGCCACAGCTTGGGCTGCGGGAGCTGCCAGGCTGTACCTGGCTTAGGATGGAATGAGGAGGATCTTGGTGGAGTGGGAGGAATCCTCACACTCATTCGATGATACCTGGGCTCTGCACTGTGCAGTTAAGCTCCCACCCCGCTGTGCAGGCTGATGTTCAGTTTCCCCATCACAGACAAGGAGTGGCCTGGGCCTGGGGTGTGGTGAGCCCCAAGGTCCTACCCTCCTCCTGCGTGGTCATTTGCAGCCTCATCCCTGGGAGGGGGCAGCAGAGGACATCTGACTGGCACAGACCATCCTGTGCAAAGCTAGGGTGGGACAGTTTCCCATGAGTTCCCTAGTGTCTGGGGGACGAAGGCCTCTTCTGTTTGGACTCCCTTTTGAGGGTCAGTAGCACTCTGGCTTCCCCATGATGCCTACTGCGCATAGGGTGGTTGACATGCCCCTGCTCTGTTGAGATGTGTCTGACCTCAGCCTCTGCCACCAGGACCGTTGTGGTAACGCTGCCAGCTCCTACTTCACCTCTCGCTGCTCTCCCCTCTGCCTTCCTTTCCTGCCTCTGCCTCTATTCCTTTCCACTGGCTATTCTCATTGCCTAGGATGTGCACTGCTTTCCTGAACTCAGCTCAGGATCTCAGGTCAACCTGTGTGGGGCTCCGGTGTGGTGGCCCATGCTTATAATCCTGGTACTTGGGAGACTGAGACAGGAGGATTGCAGATTCAAGGCCAGTGAGCCCTTCAGCAACTTAGTGAGACCTTGTTTTGAAATACAAAATAAAATAGGTCTGAGGGTATAGCTCAGAGGTAGAATGGTGTAGGTTCAATTCCCATTAGCACAAAAACAGAAAACTGTGTGGAGCCTCAGGAACCCCTGAAAAGATGGCAAGTGGCAGCAGGAACCTGGGCAGTGGTGGGAGGGGCAGAGTGTCCTGGGTCAGCAGGGAAGTGACTGGCGAGGGTTTGGGGGCCTGAGTTCAGCTCTGAGGCAGACAGACGAGGATTCAGATCCCTACCATTTGGTCCTGCCAATCACCTGGGGGAACCAGGAGCTCCCTAAAGTGCAAAATGGGCAAAATTGCAGGGCCCAGGGTGAGGAAGAGAGGGAGAAATCACTCTAGGCATTGTGGCTGGGGAGCAGGGAATTCAGCAAGCAACCAGGAGGGACTGGGCCAGCCTTTGGGCTCAGGGATGGCCTGTTATGATTATTTTAAAATAACTTTTATTAGAGCATTGTGGTTATACATCACAGTAAGATTCAAAGTGATACAAGCTGGCATGCACACAACACTTGGTATATTTCCTTCCCATCCTACCCCTCCCTGTATAAGTTAGTGAGATTGCTATCGATGTCTTCATATATTGCTAGAGCACCATTTGGACTACTCCTTCTTTAAGCCTCTTTTTTCCCCTCCCCGCCTCCCTCCCTCCCCGAACCCCATTCCAGTATTCTACTCTTCTCTCTCCTTTTTTATCTGAAGTCTTATGTTTCTTATTTTCTTTCTAGCTTCTGCGTATGAGAGAAAACATATGATCCTTGATTTTCTGAGACTTTAGGGCTGTGGTTTCAAGCATTTGAATGGCAGCAGCAGAATTCTTTCTTCACACACCATGAAACTCAAGTGCCCTTTGTAGGGCTGATGGTAGAAGTGTGTGCGTGCATGTGTGTGTGTGTGGGGCGGGGGGAGCAGAGCCCTAGGAGCCCCGAGCCTCCTCTAAACTGCCATCTAGATCCAGACTTGTAAGGGCCTTTCCTGGGACCCTGGCTTTACTTTCTTTTTGTTCTATTCATAACACATTTCATAACCCTTTCTTTTTTTTTTTTTTTCTTTTCAAATTCCAGCTTGCCTTACCTCATCTGACCTTCAGAGGGCCCTAAGGAAGGATGGACCTTGCTAGGGTCTAATGGGGCAAGGGGATCCCTGGTTGTCTGTGTGAGAGCCCCAGACTGCCTTAGCTGCTGTTTGGCCCTGTCACCTGCCCTCCCTGGAGAGCTTGGGTCCGGTGCTTTGGGCTTCTGACTTTGCTTTCACAGAGGAGGCAATTTTCCCCACAGGTAACTCTTTGGACTGGCCAGTTCTAAGCAGAAAGAGCCCTAGTCCTAAGCCTCAGTGTCCTGACTGAACAATGGGGATAAAGAGAGGCCTCTGCCTGCAAAAATGAGGTGTTCCTGTCTGGGGATGATATGCTCTGTGCAATGTCCCTCCTTCTCTGTGGCCCATGGGGTGTGGCTTTAATAAGCCAAAGCCTTTCCCAACCTGGCTGCCAGCCGGGGTGCTGCCCTCTGCCCTTAGCATTGGCATAGAAAGAATGCAAAGGGGGTGGGCAGGGGCAGGGGGCAAGTACAGGGAGGTCACCCTGGGGCTTGCTCCCTCCCCCTCGTCCCCAAGCACTGAATCAGTAGGAGCCTGGAGTAATAGAATGAGCCATGCTAAAGATTGCCCACTTGGGAAATGCAAAAGGAAAAACCTGAGAGCCACTAAAGAGTAAAAATAAACTAAAAAATACACAAATACAAAAGAAGAGCAAATATATTTAAGCTGACAAAACACCAAAAGTGAGGTGAAGGAGATTGGTGAGAGGGGGGAAGGGAGACCAAGTAGAGATGGTCAATTCATATTCAACAGATGCTCCAAGGCAGCTAGTGAGGGGACTGAGCACAAAAGCCATAAATAAGAGTGTTAAAAAAAAGAATAGGTTAAGAGAGGAAGGTGGTAGTGGGGTCTTCTGGGCTCATGCCCTGGTAGAGGGAATGTTCTTTGGAGTCCATGGTCAGGGCTGAACCTGGCATTCAAGCTCTTTCCCCCATACCAGATGACCCCTCCCCGGGGCTTTGACCCCAGGACCAGGGTTGGCTTTCTCCTTGTGTACACAGAAGGGCTGGTCTTCAGCGAATCTGACAGGTTGAGCCTTGGTCTCTTTGCCAACAGAACCCTTCATGTAGGGCCAAGACTGAAATGTATTAAAAATTCCTGGTGGAGCATGATGTCACACTTTCTGTAATCCCAGCAGTTGGGAGGCTGAGACAGGAGGATCTCAGGTTTGAAGACATCCTCAGCAACTTAGTGAGACCCTCAGCAACTTAACAAGACCAGTTTCAAAATAAAAAAAAAAAAAAAAAAAAAAAAAAAAAGGTCTGAGGGCATAGCTCAGAGGTAGAATGTTCCTGGCTTCAATCTCCAGTAACAACAACAACAACAACAACAACAAATTCCTGGTGGGCTCTGCACTGGGGAGGGAAGGAGAAGGAGGACACAGTAATTGTTGAGGGCCATGATGGTCTACACGGGGCAGGTGGTTTCTCAGGGCTGTGCCATGGTGACAGGTCTTTGGGAAGGCCAGGATTCCAGCTATCCCTTCCTTAGTCCAGTTATTGGTTGGGGTGAGAAAGAAGGTGATAAAGAAAGGAGATGTTTGCATTTCTGGATTGACCAAGTCTTAAGTCACAATGATTATGGCTTTCAAGTGGCTCCCCCACCATGGCCTCTCTCTGTCTTGACATTTCATCTGCAGCTCTGGTGGCAAATTGTTCTCTCCCCATGGAGCTTCAGTGGAGATTCCTGATGGTTGTGTCCGTCTTCGGTTTTCTTGTGTGTAAAATGGGAATCCCACTTCCTAGGTGAGAAGTAAGGTGTTGAACACGGTGCCTGCATGTTGTTGTAAGTGCTAAGTAAATGTAGTTAGATCAGTATGACTGGAGAGATCTTTAGCAAAAGCTGGCTGCAGCCTGGAAAAGAAGGACTGATTGACTCAATTTTAATTTCTATGAGTACACTTTTGTGTAGTGAGGAGCAAACCATGAGAGCTGAATCTTGGGTGTGTCACCAGAGCCTTGGGTGGAGGAATAAGCCCCCAGTGATAGCCAGTGCCCTCAGAACCTGACAAGCCCAACTTACGGTGGCAGAGAAGATCAAAACGGTCCTGTCTAGAGGTGGGTCTGCATTGACCTAAGTGGTCTCTGGGCCTAACCTCAGTTTCAGGAGAAATGACAGCCATTTAATTTGGCTAATGGCCAGGCAAGGGGTGTCCAGGGCATTCTAGACTAGCTAGGAAAGCTGGCCTGGCTGTGTGGACCCTTCTGAGAATCAGCATCAGGGGCTGGGCATCTGGGGATGGAACGACACCACAGCCTGGAAGCCCAAGGGGAAACTGCTTTAGGTCAACAGCTTCTCAATGGGCTCCACCTTGAGTTGTGACCCTTAGGTCCCAAACTGTAGTGACCTCATCATTCAAAGTAGAATTTGATAGAAATCTCCCCAACTATAAGTATTAGTGTTTTTTTTTTAAATTTGATATTTGGAAAGGGGTGTTGAGGTTTATCCTACAGGAGTAATTTCACCTCTGCATAGTAAAGCATGCTTCGAGGATAACTTCCAACTGGCCATATCACAGATCCAGTTTGCTAACATACTGAAGGACCCAACTAAGGTGGGTGGGAGGTCCCTGACTTGTATCTCTTGACCTCAGGTTTGAGCTCCTATGGGGTGACCATGCTCAGCACCTTCCGAGATGAAGACAGCTCCCATAGGAACCAAATTGTTATATTATGAAATTTACCCTTTATTTCCCTTCTCCCTACAACTTTTCAGCCAGCAAATGGGGGGAATTTGCAGAAATAACTGGAGGGTGGGGGTGGAGGTTCCAACCATCTGAGTTCACTACTGGACGTTCCCAAGAGGGGTTTCTTGAGGAAGTGACTTTGGGACCACACTTAGCAGGCAGCCCAGCCTCCGATGGGTGTGGACATTTCTCTCTCCTGCCCATTGACACCCTCCTCCTCCTGGAAGTCACCACCTGCCCATGGGGTTTCTGGACATTTCAGCAGCCCAGTTTCTTCTGGGTACCAGGCTGCCTCTGCTGGGTGCAGACAACTCCCCATGTCTCTACTGACCCCTTGTGCACAGCTTCCTTCCAACCTTTCCAAAGTAAAATTGGTCAATGACTTCTCTGGCTGGCAGCTTGGGACACACACACACACACACACACACACACACACACACACACACACACACACTTGTTTCTTCTTTTCCTGCCATGACTCACTCACCAGAGCTCAATGCCTGGAAGCCCCTCTTCCTTCTCCCTTGATAACCTCCACTCAGCCTTCGGAGCGTCACCTCCTCCAGGAATCCATCCTCTCAGGCTGGATCAGGGCCCAGAACCCGCCTCTGCAGCCATAGCTTATTCAAAGTCCTCCCCACATCTTTTTAGGACCCGTTAGGGTGTCTGCCTCTCCCACTGCGCTGGCAGCTCTAGGCGAGGCCGAACTCCGCCACCCTGGGTCCCTGGAACCCAGTGCGCAGCTTGGCGCACAGCTTCTGGCAACTAGTCGACAAGGCTCTGCCAGGAGCTCCCAGGCCCAGCTTCCGCGGAATCGGGGTCTGGGAGCGCTCAGCTGTCTCCCCCAAATCTTGGGTGTGTCATGTGGAGCTCGGTCCAGCTGAGACTTGGGGGAGGGGAGTGTGCGCCCGGCTTGCCTCCTCCTGCTAGGTTGGATCCCTCAACACTTTAACGCTATACTCTGTGGTGGCGGACGAGAGGCGAGCACCGGGAGCTGGAGGGAGCGCCGCTCGGCTCCAGCCGCTGCGAGCGGGCTTTCCGCCCAGGCTCCCTCGTGAAGGCTCCGTGCAGGGTCGGTGTCTGAGCCTGCCGGCCGCTTGGAAGGCTCCTCACGTCCAGGCGCCGCGGTCACGGCTGCGCCGGTTTCCGGCCATGAATTGGGCTTCAGAGTCCGAGCCTCCTGCTGGACTCCGGGCTGAGCGCACCGCCCGCAGGGCGGGGGATGGGCTCTCGCCGAGGTACCCGAGACCTGCTAGGGTTCAAGCCCGGCTCCGGCCCCCAGTGCATCTCCGTGTCGGGCTCAGCGCCCCGCCCCCCGTCACTCTCCAGGCTACCCAGATCCGGGGTCCGGCTCCGCGAGGGGCTGTCGGTTCGGGTCCCGGGCATGGCTCGAGATGCTCGGCGGCTGGGGTCCGCCAGCGCCAGGGCGCTCCGAGACCCCCGAGGGCAGTAGGCAGCTGTGTCTCCTCCATTCTCCCGCCCCCGGTTAGCCCGGGAAAGCGGGGTCCGGCCCACCACGTCTGCGCTCCGCAGCCCAGAATGGTCCCCGCCGCCTTGCTGGCTAGCGAGCATCCCCCAGGCCGAGAGCGCGGAGCACCCGGCGCCCCCTCCGAGCGGCGAGCGGAGGGCGCCGCGCGGCGAGGCTGAGGCTCCGCAGTCACGTGGTGGAGAGGAGGGCGGAGGGGAGGGAGGCGGGAAGGGAGGGGAGGGGGAGCGCAGCCGAGGGGAGGGGGAGGGGAGGGGGCGTCCTCCGCAGTTCGCTCCTCGCCGGGGCTCAGACACACAGCGATCCCGGAGCCGCCGCGCCGGCCCGGCCGCCGCCGCCACCGCCTCTGCCGCCCCCGGAGCCGCTCGAGCCGCGGGAAGCGCCGCTGCCACCGCCGCGGGCCGCCCCCGCCGCGCCGGCCTGGGCTGGGGCTGCCAGCGCCGCCGCAACCGCCGCCGGAGCCGGCGCGGGAGCCCGATCGCGCTGGGCTGGGCTGGGCTGGGCTGGGGCGGGCTCAGGGCGCAGGGGCGGGCGCGCGGGGGAAGACGCACGGGCGGGCTCGGCTCTCCCGGGGAGCGGCCCGGGACTGCACCGGGACCGGCGCCTCCCCGCTCCGCGCTGCCCTCGGCCTCGCCCCGGGCCCGGGCGGATGAGCCGCGCGCCCGGGGGACATGGAAGCGCTGACGCTGTGGCTTCTCCCCTGGATATGCCAGTGCGTTACCGTGCGGGCCGACTCCATCATCCACATTGGTGAGCGCGGCGGGCTGCCGGGTCGAGCCTGGGTGGGAGCCCCAAGCAGAGCTGGGGGTGCGTGGCGTCCAAACTTGGCGGTTCCGGGGGCGGAGGGGCTCGGCTGGCAGTGCTCCCCCGAAGGGCCGCTCCGCGCCGCCCCGCGGAGGAGCTGTGCACCCTCTCCGCCGCTTTACCGCGGGCTCCTCGCGGTTCCCCGGGGCTCCTGTCTCCGCGCGGGGCCTCTGCCCACACTTAGGGCCGCGGCTGCGGGGAACCCCGGGATGGACGCATGTCGACACCCGCGCCCCTAGCGGGGCCGTCGGCCGGCTGGGCCCTTCGGTGCAGCTCAGAGCCCCGGGACCGAGGGGCGGGCTGGGCCGGGGGCTCTCCAAGTTGGGAGGGCAAGATCAAAGAGGCCCGACTGGAACCATCTGTGACGGTGGATGGGTGTTGTCAGCGTGTGTCGCTGTGTGTGCACCTGGACCGTAGTGGTGTCGCTGAGAGAAGGCGTTGGGGTACGTGGGGCCATTTGAGAGTGTTGGTGCCAGCACGACGGTCGGTTAGCCTGTTAGAGTGGACAGTGTCTGACTGTTCCCTGGTGTGTGTGTGCATCTCTCGATGTGTGTGTTTCTGGATGTGGCGACTGCAGCTCAATCCTGGACAGTCCCAGACTTTCGCCTGGACCAAGTCTTGGGGGCCAACACACGGTCTGGATGTCAGTTCCAGCGAAGAAGAAGCGTAGGCAACAGGGGTGGGGGGCTCTGGGCGGGAAGAGAGGGATGGAGGAAGAGAGCCGGGAGACAAGAGAAGACAGCCGAGGAGGAAGGGGCGCGGAGGGGGAGTGGGCGGGAGTTGGGAGCAGCACGGCTGGAATCCCGGGAAGTTGAGCCAGGTGGAGGGGCTGACAGCAGTGGCTTTGGGGGAGCCTCTCCGCAGTTGCCTTTCCGGAAGTTGGGAAAGACCAGCGAGCACAGAGAAACTGGGGGCTGGGATGATGAGTGTGAGGAGGTGGTGTGATGGGACCGGCGGGCCGAGAGGGGTGGCAAGTGTCAATCCCGGGCTTGGAGGACTGCAACGCCCCCCGCAGGGTCCGGGGGCCCAAACCTGCTTCCTGCCCGGGAGCCGGCGCGGCTCTAGCGGTCAGCACTGCGGCTCTGGATGTAGCGAGGACTCTGGAGCCGGGACCTCCCTCCGCCCGCTCAGTTCTCAGCTCTGGGGATCATCAGATCAAGCCCTGGGAGCTTGGCGACCCTCGGGGCCTAGCGAGGTGGGGTGGGAGAGGTGGGGGTGGGAACCCTGGAGCTGGCCAGGCTGCAGGGCCAGGCTTCTGGAGTAGGACGGATCTCGCCTGCAAGCGTCGGGTGGGCTGAATATGCGCGCGCAAAGCGGCAGTCGGAGGGCGCCCTGGAGGAACTGTCCGCGGTTCTGGAAGGCCCTTTCAAGAATGGCCTCTTCTGGGACACCGAGCACTGCTAGATGCGAAGGCGGAGAGGTCTAGGAGACCTCTCCCCTCTTCCTACCTCTATCCAACGAAACAGGAGAGTCGGGGTGCCAGGCCGCGTAGTGTGCTGTCCATCCAAGGCCCAAACTCTGAAGAAGCCCCTTGGCTCGGAAAAGGCAACTGTGCGCCTGCTTCGCTCAGCTCCACTCCGCAGGGCACGGGCACAGACACGGGCACAGCAGAAAGGAGTCATTCCAAACTGGGATTGGGGTGGGGGACAAGTTCTTCCCCGGGGAACTTTCTGGGATGTGACTTATGAGATATTTGGGTGCTGCCTCAGGCCACCTCAGCTTGGCTTAGTCAAGCTGAGGGGCATGGCTGGGACATGTGGCGCCTTGGTTGTAAGACGCGTGTGTAACCTGATGGCAACATGTGGGAGGTTCATGTGTAGCTCATGCCAACTGTGTGCACGTGTGCCAGGGGTCTGGGGAGCATATCCGGCGTGGGTTACGTGGGATCACTAAATTACCCCGCCTAGAGGAAACCTCGGCGCACACAGGAGGGCAGAGGAAAGGTGGGGTGGGTTCTTCTCCAGACCTGGTCGTGACCCCTCCTCTCCTCCAGGTGCCATCTTCGAGGAGAACGCAGCCAAGGACGACAGGGTGTTCCAGTTGGCTGTGTCCGACCTGAGCCTCAACGATGACATCTTGCAGAGTGAGAAGATCACCTACTCCATCAAGGTCATCGAGGCCAACAACCCGTTCCAGGCGGTGCAGGAAGGTGAGTGGCCTCGGTGTTCATGTCTCGCAGGGCCGTGGTCTGTGCGGCGGCGCAGCAGTGCGGTGCCACTCGCGGTGGTGTGCCCTCCCGGGCCCAGCCAGACAGCGGCGCCAGGGCCGCTCTGTGCTGCGGAGCTGGAGCGGTGACCTGCGCGCACCGCTAGTTGGGTCCCCCGTGGGGCTGTGCGGCTCCTTTCTGGCGGGGTGGGCGTGTGTGTGCGCCTAGCGTCCGCTGCGCAGGCTTGTGGCTCCGGCGGTCTTTGTCGCTCGCGTGTTTGTGGGTGGGCGTGTCTGCATGCGGGGTACTTGCGTTGCGTGTCCTTCTTCGGATATCTGTGGGCCGGTGTCTTTCTCGCCTCGAACTGGTGAGTGCTCTGCGGTCAGAGCCTACTCTGCCTTCTCCCGAGCACAGCCTGGCTGGCGCCAAGTTTAGCGGTTCCTCAGTGCCTCGCCCCCCGTCCCCCCCCCCCCGCCCCACCTCCCTCTTCTCTGCCCAGCTCTTCTAATCTCCAGCAGCCGGTTCCTTGGTTGCTGCTTTTGCAGCGAGCGGAGGCGCCGCCTCCTGGGCCGGAGGTGGGCGCTGTTTGCCCACGAAAGGAGCGGAGCTGGGCCAGGTCTGGTTGCAGGGAAATTCTAGCCTGTGCCTGGGCCGCGGTGCTTCGCAGCGGCTGTCTCTGGCGGCCACGGCAACAGGTGCGCAGCAGCAGCGAGGGCATTAGCGACGGCAGCTCCCTCTGCTTTTCCCTCTCCTATTCTCTCCCTTCCCTCCTGGCTGGCTGCTGTGAAAGCCAGCTCCTCCCCCATGCCTTTGCAGCTTTCTGATCTGGAAATAAGGCTGTCTCTACCCCTGACGCCTGCCCAGATTTGGCCCCCTTTCCACAACCCTTTGTCTTGCTCCCCACAACTACGTTGGACTTTGACTTTGGGGCCTGCGCCCCAGAATGCTGAGGATGGAGCGGCGCAGGTGGAGGTCCAGAATGGAGGGATTCTTTGTTAGAGGAACTGTAAGGGCAGTGGGGGTAGGGAGGAGGAGGAGGAGGAGGAAATGTCCTTCCAGCCAGTAATTCCTTCTCTAGAAGCCCGGGTCCAGAGTACTCCTGCTGCCATGGCTGCCAGTCTCCTGGCATTTTCAAGAATAGAGTGACAGTGATGGATATGGTCCAGGAGGTCAGAGCCATGCTGTGGAGTCTTCCAGTTGGAGAGAGGTCTTTTGAGGGTCTCCTGTTCTTGGGTGCAGCAGTGGAGAGAGAATGGCCAGCTCTTGAGGAGGGGGCTGCCTAGCTCTGAACCGAAAGGCTCAATGGTGTGGTGAGGTGGTTGTACAATTTTGGAGTCCCAAGTGCTATTTTGGGGTGGTGGTGAGAGGGGTGAGTCTGGTGAGCCTATAATGGGAACTGTCTTCACAAATGTCCATTGTCTGATTTCCACCAAGGTATGGGAAAGAGGAATTCCTGCCCTCTGGTGTGTGGTTGTGTCCTACCAGCAGACCCTGTCTGCAGATGCCCTCTGCCCCTGGACTTCTTTGTGTGTGCCTTCATGACAGGTTCTAGCAGGACCCAGCCTTGGGAACCTCTACCTGTAGTCTACGTCAGATTTCTGTACTTCTGTTGACATTCCTTGCTTCCATTTTGTCAGATCCCCCTTTACAGTGTTGTGTCTCATGCTCATTTATTTTGCCCTTGAATGATGCCCATGGATCCCCACCAGCAGTTCCCCAGGGACTGAAGATGATGCACTTACATGGGCAGGTAACACAGAGATGAACTATGCAGCTGGTCCCCTGGAGAGGCCATCTCTTAAAAGGAACTGCTGCCACACAGCTTTAATTGATTTTGCCATTTGGGAGTTAAAGAATAATAGTATTGTAGATATGCTTTTTTTAGCATAAAATCTGATTTTTAATTTTTGCCAATTAATGAAACAATTTAAACAGCATAGTGCAAGCCTAGCAAAACATAGTTATGGGCTAGTCAACATTCAAGTCCAAAATGTCAACTTGTCCTGGAGAGAAAGGATCTAGTCAGGGACCTTCTCTGGTAGAGACCTTGATTTTCTGCTCTCAGTACATCAGTCTCCAATGGTGGCAGGCAGACACAGTCCCAGAATGGTATGAGAGTGAGTGTTTCTGCACATCTGGAGCTAGGGAGCTGGATTCTGAGGGCTGGCAGTTGTCTAGGTAGATGGACACTGGCCAGGTGTTGTTCCTAGGCTGCCTGCTGCCCAGAGGGTGGTTAAGGCTGGCATATGATTTCACCTTCTGAGTTTCCCAGGCAGAAATCTACATTATTATCCTACAACCTTGCCTAGACCTTGGATTCCTACGAGGGTTGTGAGGGGCAGCCCCTGGAGGGCCTCTGGGAATGACAGAGTAGCACTCAGCAACTTCTTCTCTTTTGCTTGGGTCTTGGCAAGCAGGTTCCTGCTCACTGGGTGTCCTTCCTTCCTTGGCTGTGTTTTGTGGGATGATTGTCTATCCATGGCTTGACCCCTGCTTGATGTGCTGGACATTTACAGCAGTAGACATGGTGGTGGGCACAATCTGGGGGAGGGGGCAGGATGGAAAGCAGTGACACATTGGGGCTCAATTTCTACTATAGACTGGACAAGCCCCTAAGGACCTTCCAATGGACCTGGGATTGGAATGATGTTGCTCTGTTTGGGTCTGAGAGGGATAAGAGTTTGGTTGCTGGAGCCCCACTGAGATTTAGCTGAAGTCCTAATTGCTTCACTCCCCACTTGATTCTGGGAGAGTCTTGGCCCTGAACCGAGCTGTTTCCAAATCTGTTAAAAGGGAACAATTGTAATACCTGCCTCATGGGATTATTGGGAGATTAAATGAGATGAGACATGTATAAATTGTGTGTCTAAGGCCTCTGGTTGGTGTTCAGTAAACATTAATTCCCTCTTGTTCGCAGACCCAACTGTGAAAGCATCTCAGCTTCTCTTAAGTCTGTTGATATTTTCAGCTACATCATTTAGTAAGCTGGTGAATTCCTTGAGAGAGGACTGTAAGTGACCTTTTCATTTTCAACTTTTACTTTTCCCCCCAATTATAAAAGAAATGCATTGCTACAACGAGCATGTGTTACTTTAAAAATGTAAGAAAGAAAGAGGCTAGTTCATGTTCATTATATAAAATATGGAAACTGCAGGAAAGCACCAGGGAGCAGACCAAAAGTGTCATGAATTCTATCACTGTTATTTCCTTCTTGTCTTTTTTTC
Source organism: Graphiurus murinus (assembly GCA_004027655.1). Taxonomy (NCBI): domain Eukaryota; kingdom Metazoa; phylum Chordata; class Mammalia; order Rodentia; family Gliridae; genus Graphiurus; species Graphiurus murinus. Next base: position 34,076 of record PVLC010007718.1, on the reverse strand, counting down.
ACCCACTGTATTTTATAAACGCAGAGAGCGCCCATTCTGTACATTTGCATATCCTGCATTTTTCATTGACCATATCACTGGCTTTTTCTGAAACCCCTATTAAATATTTGTAAACATTACTTTTGTTTTCCTTGCAGTTTTCAGGGATGAATCCAGAGCCTCACATATACTAGGCAAGCGCTTTGTCACTGAGTTACATCCGAAGACTATTTTGAGACAGGGTCTTGCTAAGTTGCCTAGCTGGTCTTGAACTTGTGATCCCTCTGCCTCAGTCTCCCCAGTGGCTGGGATTACAGGCATGTGCTTCCATGCCCAGCTCTAAATGTTGCTTTTAGTGGCTTTTTATATTTTACAAAGTGCCAAACATGTTTTTAAGAAATGAAGACATGTATGTTGAGATGTGCAGAGTTAAGTATTTCTGAAGAAAATACAAGAAACTATCTGGATATGTTGGTCCTAAGGTTTATACCTATAATTTCTTCAGGCTGGTTTTGTACAAGCTCCTCACTGCTTTTTAGGACAGTTGGTCAGTTTATGTAAAAGAGTGGATCATATCTAATAAAATAAGCATTTGATGAAGATTTGAAGTTAGTAAATAATACAGGGAGGACATTTAAATTTCTAAACGGTTGCATCTTAGATTTAGCTGGCAAAGTCCATATTCATAATAAGTATAAAAATTTGTCTTGTAAATATAAGAAGAGATACTAATTTGCTAAATGAAAAATTTCATATTGTCTTAAAGTGCCTGCTCAAGTAGAAGATTATATAAATGCATAAAAGAACAGGCTGAACACAAGTCTTCTCTTTTCATAGTATTATCTTTTACTCAGAGTAAAAGAGGTGAATTATTAGATATGCTGTAGATATATCTGTCATAGTGTAGAAGGATAACAATTTAAGGAAGAGGCAGAAAAAAGGGTGTATGAGGCAATAACCCTTTTAGCTACCATAAGCACAAAAATGTTTTAAGAAGACAAGGTAAGGGTTGGGAGTATAGCTCAGTGGTTGAGTGCTTACTCAGTATGTGTGAAGCCCCAAGTTCAAACCCCAGCACCACACACACAAGAACAAAAGGATACAAGATAAAAATTATCCAAGTATAACTTATTCACAGAATGAAATAACAAGTTAAAAGAAAAAATAAGAGCTGGGTTTGGTGGCATATACCTGTAGTATTTAGGAGGCTGAGACAGGAGGATTTCAGGTTTGAAATCCTTCAGCAACTTAGCAAGACCCTCCTCTACAACTTAGACCCTGTTTTAAAGTATAATAGGTCTGGGGGTATATCTTGGAGGTGAATGCCTGTTGGCAAAAAAAAAAAAAAAAAAAAAAAAAGGAAGAAACGAAACATAGCAAGCTTGTTGACATCTGTCTCTGAAGGTATTGGTCAGCTTATATTGTTCATCTCCTCAGTAGTCACCCTTGCCCCTCACTCACCCTGCTGGCGTCTGGGCATCTTGTGAGAGGGTCTCCCTCCCTGACCTCTGGTGTCTTCTTTCACCTCCATTCAGAATGATAGGTTTATTGGGGTCATGTCCTCCAGGTCTGCTGGCAGCTGCACTGAGACACTGTCAGGGGCTCTCCAAGTGTCATGTTCGTGTCATCTTAAGATGCCTCTAGGCCTACTGCCATCACTCCATCCACTCAGCAGTATTGCTTTTCTCTTGGCACTGAAACACATTTTGCTCCAAATTTAGTTGGTTAAAACAACATAGATGTATTAGCTTATGATTCTGCAGGTCAGAAGCCTGATGTGGGTCTCACTGGGCTAAAAACAATGTATTGTTGAATTGGTTTCTTCTGGAGACTCAAGAAAAAATTGTTTCTGGGTCTTTTCCAGCTTGCAGAGGCTGTAGGACCCCTCAGCCCAGTGCCTCCTTCCTCCATCTCCAAAAGCTGCAGTGGTGGGTCGAGTCCTTCTCCTGTGGTATCATTGGATCTTGCTTGTGTTGTCAATCTCCTTCTCTCACTCTTCTGCCTCCTTCCAAGAGCCCTCATGATTGTATTGAGCCCACCTTGATATCTAGGATGCTGTGGTTTGGACAAGGAATGTACCACCAGAAAAGCTCATGTGTTGCAACGCAGAAATGTTCAGAGGTGAAATAAGTGAATCAGGGCTCCAGTCTCATCAGTAGAGAAATCCACTGATGGATCAGTAATTGAATAGATTCACTGGGTGGTCACTGTAGGCAAGCGGGTCGTGGCTGGAGGAGGTGGGTCACTGGGGGCGTGGCCTTGGGGACTATATCTGTCCCTGGTCCCTTCCTCTCCTGCTCTTTTTGTTTCTGGGCTGCTGAGCAGCTTTCTTCCACCACATGCCCTGACCCCATGATGTTTCTGCCTTGGAGTCAGGCGACTATGGATTGAACCTCTGAAACTGTGAGCCCAAATAGACATTTCCTCCTTTAGATTGTTCTTGTTACTGGTATTTTGGTCACAGCAAGCTACCTAATACACAGGGTGACCTCCCTACTTTAAGGTCAGCTCATTTGTAACCTTAGTTCTGTGCCACCTTAATTTTCCTTTACCATGTAGCTTAACACATCCACTGTTTTTGGGAGCAGCACATGGTTGCCTTTGTGGGCCATTATTCTGTTATCATGTTGGCACACCTGCCTGTGCCCATGATCCAGAGCATGTTGTCACCCTCCACGTCCTGTCCACCTCAACAGGCTTCTACATGGCTTGCTGCACTGCTGCTCATTGGGTGGCGTCCAGTGAGTCACTTGGGATGCCTGGCCATGCTTTCGCTCCTTGAAGCTGCCTCTGTGGGCCTCACCCTGACTTCCTTCCCTGGGTCCAGGTACTTCTTGTATGGAAGGATGTTCTCGGAACATTTGCCATCACACCTACTTTCCTGCTTTGGAAGGTTCTTCAGAGCCTCCCGTCATGCCAACCTGGCACTCTTGTTGAGGTCAGTCTTGCTGTACTGCCCTCAGAAGCTGCCCTGTGCCCCATGGAGGGTGTCTGCCTGGTCCCTCCAGAGGCCTCCAGGGGCTGCTGCCAGAGATGCTTGAAGCCCAAAGATGGCTTTGCATGGGACAGCAGGCATGGACCCCTTGCTAGAGTTTAGCTGGCCACTGGGACCATCTAGTCCCCTCTCTAGATCCCCACGAGGCCATGGCTATGTAAAGGAATGGCTGCAACCTTCCCTCAGTGCCCTCTCAGGCTTCAGATTCTCCTCCATTCTAGGGCCACCTCCATGCATGTGAACAGACACATACACATGCCCATATATGAAGGTATACACAGGAACACATGTATACACATACACAGTGTGCATGCACAGTCTCTGATTTTATAGACTATGCTCCTGCCCCACATATTTTGGGTTCAGGAGGCTCCCTTCAGTTTACCCTATTGCTCTGGCTCTACCGCCAGATTGAGAGGTGGAGCTTACCTGGCAGTGAGCAGATGGACTCCTCATGCCAGGTGTGTGGGTGAGAGGCCACGGGTCTAGTGAGACACTTGTTCCCTGTGCTGCCTCTGAGCTGCTGCCGTCCCTGTTCCTGGTGTCAGGGGGACTGTAGCAGCCTCCCCACCTGGAACAGCATGTTGGGGCCGTTTCTCCAGGTTTCTCCTGGAGGCCAGCTAAAGCCATCCCTTAGCACTCACAGATGCGCCTTGTAGGGGACAGGCAGACCGTCTTCTCAAATTCTTGTAGTTGCCAGGTGGAGAACTCCAGTCTTGTCCCCTCCAGCAGTTGTCCTCTCTCTTCGCTATCTGTTTATTTTTGCTATGGCTTAGATCTTGAATGTCTCCCCAAAGCCCATGTGTTGAAGGCTTGGTCTCCAGTCTGTGGTACTGTTGAAAGTCATGGAACCTTTAGGAGGTGGGGCCTAGTGTAAGGAAGTAGGTCATGGGCATGCCCTTGAAGGGGATATTGGGACCCCAGTCTCTTCTTTCTCTTTGCTTCCTGACTGCCATGAGAGGAACAGCCTTCTTCTTGGCTGCCATGAGATAAATAGCCTTCTCCTCACGTGTTCCCACCATGGTGTACTGTGCTGCCACAGACATAAAGTAACAGAGACAATTGACTATGGATTGAAAACTCTGAAGTTCTGAACCAAAATAAATTTTTCTTTGTATAAGTTGTTTATGTCAGTTATTTTGTCACAGTGAGGGAAAATTGATTAATACAACTCTTCAGAAGATGTGTGAGGTGTTGCTGGTTCTGCACTGCTTCTTCTCAAACATTTTTAACTCAGTCTGGTCCCTGGATATGATTCTTTTTGGATTTGCTAGCTAGGGCTATGCCCATTTGTCCCTAGCCTTTGATTTTGTTCTGTTTCCCATTGTATCAGTAGAGGATGGCTAAGCTATGCTGTAGTAACAAACAATCCCCAAATCTCACTGGTTTAACACAACAACAGTTTATTTCTTGCTCATGCTGTATGTGTATCACTGGTCAGCTGGAAACGTGTCTCCTCATGGCCACTTCCTCTGATCATTGTCAGTTGTTGGGCCAGAGGGGATGAGAGCACTTTGGGGGGCTCAGTCTAGATGTGACCCACATTTTTTCTGATTCTGCTTTTTGTTTTTTTTGTATTAGGGATTGAACCCAGGGGCATTCTACCTCTGAGCTACACCTTAAGCCCTATTTTATTTTGAAACAGGGTCTCACTAAGTTGCTGAGGACCTTGCTAAGTTGCTAAGGCTGTCCTCAAACCTGCGATCCTCCTGTTTCAGTCTCCCAAGTACTGGGATTACTTCGGAGGTACTGTGCCACCATACCCGGCTTCTTTTCTTCTTCTGAGCCAGTTATTGGCCAAGACTTGTCATGTAGCCCCAGCCAGTCACAAGGTATCCAGGAAACATGGTCCTACTATGTGCCTAGAGTTGGGGAGAAGTAGAAATATTTGGTGAACAACACAGATGCCTACTTTCTATTCATGTCAAAAGTTTTCCTATTTCCTTGGTGACTCATTAAAATAATAGCAACCATGAAACAGAATATAAAGAACCATTTTAGGAGTTGCATCCTGGTTGGGTCATCTCATTTCTCCCAACTCCCTTTGCATACTCATTTACTGGTCCTCTCCTTCAAGCCCCTGGGCCACCCTCTGGTGTGGTGGGAAGTCAGGAGGCCTGAGTCTCCCGCCCTGCTGGGCTCCCACCTATACTTTTCTGTCTACCAACCTGTGCTTTCTAAACTAGGGCCTGGCCAGACTCAGCTCTCAAGAGAACTGGAGGTAAGGGTTTCAAAGCAATGAGGTAAAGAGGCTGGGTGCTTTGGGGTTGGGGGGGACTGGGAAATGTTGATCTAAGAATACATAATTATAGTTAGGAGCAGTAAGTTCCAGAGATCTGTTGTACAGGGTTGGTGAGTATAGTTAATGATGATATATTGTATTTTTGAAAAAAAAAAAAGCAAAAGCGTGAACTGTGTTAGGATAGTTAAAGCATTGGTGAGTTAGTGAGACTAGGTACTGGCCTGTCTGATAGGTATTGGGTCCAGAAAGGTGACTGGGTCTGGGTCCAATATGTCCCATCTTCTAGGTTCCCTGAGTCCTCCTTTACAGCCCTTAAACAGTTTCCTGGCTGATGGCCGTGGCTGGGAAGAGAAAGACCCAGAGTTCTCTCTTTCTGGACCGGAAGCATGGACAGGGATTGGGAGTATGAAGATGGTTCCCTATACTTGTTTCTGGGCCCAAGCCATTGGTGGTGCAGGCTTCCAGGGGTGAAGCCTGGAGTTTCTGGCGGGGGCCCAGGATGGTCTCAGCCTGGGTTGTACCTCGTCTTCTAGCCAGACCTGGGACATTTGGCCCTGTCTTGCAAGTCCTGCTCCCTCCCACCGGCCTTTGCCAAGCCGAGGCAGCCAGATGCGGTAGCTGCGTCTCCCCATCCCTGCAGCTCCTCGTGGCCCTGCACCTGTTCCCAGCTGAGCTTCCTGGCCCTTCCCCACTCCCTGCCTGAGGACTGACAGCGATGTCTAAGAGCTCAGCAGGGGTCAGAGTCTTGCTGCTGTCCCTCACGCAGGCTGGCGTTCCTATCTCTGCTCCTCTCTGACTCTGGGCAGGTTATCTCAGTTTCTACCCCCCCCCCCCCCGTGTTGTGGGGACAACACAGAGGACAGCATAGGGTGGGTTGAGGAAGTGCACTAAGATACCTAGCCATGGGCCAGGCACGGGGCACCTGCTGGGGAAGGGGGAAGGTGTGAACATTAGATCACTAGTCTCAGTGGTCCTGGAGGGGGCTCTTGACCTCTCCACTCCCTGCTCCATTGGGCTGCATCATCAGGTGCACAATCAGGCTCCTGCAGCCCCTACCACTGCCACTGAAGGCAGCTGAGGCATGTGGCTTGGAGTTGAGCCCTGGCCTTTCCGGGTGTCTCTGGAGAGCAGTGAAGGAGGTTGGTACCGACGACGTGGCTCATATGGAGGCTGCTCAGAGCCATCTGTGCAGGCTGGGCTCAGGCACCTGCAACCTGTCACTGTGTGGTATTTTAATCTCTTTCAGCCTTGTATGCTCCAGGTGCAGTGTGTCAAGAATCCGGCCAGCCTGGCCACAGGGCCCGCACACCTTGCTCTATTTGGTAGAAAGGGGTTGGGCAGGTCTGGGTTCGAGTCCAGACTGAAAAGGTGGTCTTGAAAAGGTCACATCACAGCCCCTCTCTGAGCCTCAGCCCTGAGGAGCTGTGATGTGACCTTTTCACACGTGTGAAGTGTGGCTACCTTGGCCTGGCCTGGATGGCTCTCCTGCTCTCCACATTGCCTGTCTTGCTTGCCCAAGCCATTGGTGGTGCAGGCTTCCAGGGGTGGACACTGGGGCCTTGCCTGGCTCTGCTCCTGGGCTGGGGCTACAGGCTTCCTTCTGTCTTCACATCTGAGCATCCAGAGGCACAGGCCAGGGAGGGGGCTGCACCCTGGCCTGTGGTTTGGGCTCTGGGCCTGAAGCTTCTGAAGCAGCCTGAGCTCTGGGCTGGGCCCCTCTCAAGTGGCTGTCACCATGTCATGAAGTGGCTCTGACCTGGCTCAGCTCTAGGACTCAGGCTGTCTTCTCTGTCCTGGCTGCAGACAGCACATGCTGCTCCTCTTCAGTTCAAGTGGCTTCCACCTCCCTCCTTCTGCTGGAGGCTCCCAGGGCACCTGCCTTTGCTCACCTCTCCAACAGGGCTCTGCTGGCCCAAACAACCTAGTGGTCTGCCCCCCAGTCCTGCAGAATGCCAGTCTGGGGTTAAAGCTCTCAGGGTGGGTATCTCCCTGTCAGAGAACCCCAAACTGGAGCTGACCCAGGGATGGCTGTAGGGGCCTAGCTCTGCATGAGAACCTTGAGCCCAGCTCAAGGTTTCTCTGGAGCACTTGGTAAAGGCCTTCAAGATTGGAGGCATAACACTGCCTGGCCCACAGAGCTGAGCTGGGGTTGCAAAGGGCACCTGTGGCCCTTGTTCCCCAGGGACAGGTAGGCTGGATGGTCACAAGTTTAGGGGGAGGGTGATTGGTGGGCAGTGCGAGGAGGGATGGGTCAGGTCTTTGGCCATCCCTGGGAGTCTGGGCAGAGCTCCCTGGCCGTGTGTGTGGGTGTGCCGGTGTGTACATTCACACATGTGCACAGGAAGGAGGCTATCATAGATCCCCAGGGGCCCAGGTGCACTCAGCAGAAAGATCCAGGAGTCCCAGCGTCTACTCGGAAGCCCACTAGCCCCTCAGTCCTCAGTCTCCTCCTGGACTTCCTTGAGGTCTCAGTTCAGATGTGTCATCCCCAGGGGTCCTTCCCAGCATGCGGGTCAGTGAAGGTCACAGAGTTCTGATGTTCAGAGCTGGGAGGGCCTTGAAAGGTCAAGGCCAGACCACGGGAAGGCCCAGGGATGCTGTGGACTGAATGTTGACTTTCCCAATCCATTTGTTGAGACTCCAACCTCCAATATGATGGCCTGTGGAGATGGAGCCTTGGCAGATGGTTGGCAGGTCTAGGGGAGGTTATGAGTGTGGGATCCTCATGATGGCATCAGTGGCCCTATGAAAAGAGCCACCAAGGAGCTTGCTCCCTCTCCGCCATGTGAGGATGTAGTGAGAACGTGGCCACCCAGAGTCCAGGAAGAACACCCTCTCCCCAAAACTGACCATGCTGGCACCTGGATCTTGGCCTTCTACCTTCCAGAACTGTGGCATTATATTTATGCTGTTTAAGGCATCTGGTCTGTGGTTTTTTGTTATAGCAGTTCCAGCTGGCTCAGATAGGAGGAGAAGGGCTGTGGGAACCCTGGCCTGGGGCTAGACTTGGCCAGACACAGACTTATCCAGGGCCTCAGTGCCTGAATTTCTCAAATCAGGCATTTGGACCAGAAGAGGATGGGTGATTTTTTTTTTTTTTTTTTTTTTTTTTTTTTGTGGTACTGGGGATTGATAACAGGGACCTTCTATACCCCCAGTCCTATTTTATTTTTATTTTGAAATTGAGTCTCGTTAAGCTGTGGGGGCTGGCTTCAAACCTGCAATCCTGTTTTTGCCTTCCAGGCACTGGGATTACAGGTGTGTGCCACCATGCCCAACTTGAGGATGGGTGATATTGTGTGTGTGTGTGTGTGTGTGTGTGTGTGTGTGTGTGGTACTGGGGATTGAACCCAAAGGACTTCTACCTCTGGGCTACACCCTCAGGCCTATTTTAAATTTTTTTTTATTTGCAAACAGGGTCTCGCTAAGTTGCTGAGAACCTCACTGAGTTGCTGAGGCTGGCTTCGAACCTGCGATCCTCCTGTTTTAGCCTCCCAAGTACTGGGATTATAAGCGTGTGCTACCATGCCCAACTTGAGGATGGGTGATTCTTATCTCTGACAGATCTTTATGCTGAACTAAGGTTGTCTCTACCCCACAGCCTTTAAACATTTAAAGATTGTTATTGTGCCCCTCAAAGAATTTTCAGGCTACATATCCTGGGGCCTGGTTATGTTTTATCTGATTCTCTTTTGTATACATCCCTCCATATATATATATATATATGTTTTTTTTTTTTTTTTTTTTTTTTTTTTTTTTTTTTTTTTTTTTTTTTTTTTTTTTTTTTTTTTTTTTTTTTTTTTTTTTTTTGCGGTACTGGGAATCGAACTCTGGGGCATTCTACCTTGGAGTTATACCCCCCGCCCTATTTTTTTTATTCTTTATTTTGAAACAAGGTCTCACTAAGTTGCAGAGGGCCTCACTAGGTAGCTGAGGCTGGCCTCGAACCTGGATCCTCCAGTTTCAGCCTCCCAAATGCTGGGATTACAAGCGTGTGCCACCACGCCCGACTGTACATCCCTATTTTAGTTAGCTTTTTCATTGCTGTGATCAAAATATCTGACACAAACAACTTAAAGGAGGAGAGGTGTAGTTGGCTCCTGGTTTCAAAGGTCCAGGCCATAGTCGGCGGGCTCCGAGGTAGAAACATCATGGTAGCAGGCTGTGGCAGACAACAGCTGCTCAGAGCAGCCAGGAAGCAGAATGAGGGGCGGAGAAGGACCGGTGACTTATATAGTGTAAGGCCACACCCCCGTGACCTGCCTCCTCCAGCCACGCCCATCAGTCTGCAGTTACCACCTGGTAAATCCATTCGAATTCTGAATCTACGAAGGAGCCCAGCCCTCATGATTCAGTTATTTCACCCCTGAACATTGCTGGGTTGCCAACACACAGCTTTTTTGGGGGGCAGTTCATAGCTAAACCATAATGTCCCCTTTTGTCACTGCCCCTCTTAACACACCGTGCCTCTGGGGGATGTTAGCAAGGGACTTGCTGGCTGAGCCTCAGTTTCTTGCCTGTAGGATGGGGGTAGTGGTGCCTCCCTGAATAGGTTGTGTTAAGGACCAAAGAAGCCATGACCACGGAGGACTTAGCCTGGGCCGGCACCAAGGAGGACCCACAGCTGTTGCCCTCATGATGTCACCTCATGATGACCGGGGCAGAGGGATGGGGACAGTCACTGCTGGTTTTGATACTCAGGAAGCCCAAGTGGACATTGGCTGTTAGCATTGCCTCCCACTGTGTCTCTTGGACGAGTCTCTGCTCCTCAGGCCCCGGGACCTTTTCCCAAGGAAAGAGGATGCATCAGACACCCCCACCTGGTACTTTTGAAGTTGGTTATTAGATTCTAAGTGTGAACTATACGTGGACTCCTTTAAAGTCCAGTCAGTTTAGCGCTTGGTCAGCCTCACTTCTGCCTTCCAGAAGGTTGGCTCTCCTTCCCAGCCTTGAGCCAGCTTGCACAGGGGTCTGAGCTGCAGTGCTCAGCAGGCTGTGCCCAGTTCTGACCCGTTGGCCCAGCTCCCTAGCCTGCTCTGTAGCTGCACACTGGGCCACCACCCAGCACTGTGGGGCACAGGGTGGCATGAGAGGGAATCGTGAAGGGCGTCTCTGTACCTTACAGGCTGTGTGCTGTTTCTGCCCACGTGTGCTGTCTTATGTATATCTCTCCAAGTCACAGGGCTCCAGGCTTAGCTGGGGCTCTGGACCCTTTTCACTACAGTAGCCTCACGGACATTTCCCAGGTGGCACTCGGAGCCAGCCCACAAGTCTTACCTGGGAAAGGGATGCAGCGGGCTGGGCAGCATTTACTCTGCTGCAGGCTCCCAGTGATCGCCTGCTAAGCAGCAGAGGTGTCTACTGCTACTTGGTGTCTCTGGACACGTTGTGCCTGGGGCTGCATGTGCACCACCCCAGGACAACCCCGGGCAGCACAGGGAACTATCCAGAGAGCAAACTGAAGCATGGATTGTTAGGAAGGGCGAAGGACTGGCAGCCAAGCAAGCGCTCTGCTGTCTCTGCCCGGCCTCTCACTGCACATGGCCCTCCCCTGATCCCCGGCTTCTGTCCAGCACTCTCATCTCCACTGCTGTCTCCCCAGCCCTGGCCTGCACTCCTGAGGTCATTTCCTCTTTGTTCCTATTCTCTGCTCTGCCCTCCAGGCCACTGTCCATGCAGCAGCCAGATTATCTGAAAAATCAATCTAATCACCCCTGTTTCCTGGTGAAACTCCTCAGTGGCTCCCCACTGCACTAGGAGTAAAATCCAGGCCCCTGACTGGGGCCTGCAAGCCCTCAAGTACCCTGACAGAGCTACTTGGCCTGCTTCTCTGTGGCCACACCTTTGATCTCTCTTCTCTGGCACATTGACCTTTTCTTGTCCCTCCAAGAGAAAAACATGCACCGAACCCCAGGACCTTTGCACATGCTGTTCTTACCATATGGAAGGACACTGCCCAAGGCTGCTGAGGACCCTAGGATGCTGGACTGCAGCAAGGGGCTGGCTTCTATCACCCATGAATCACTGAACAGAAGTCTTCTGCACTGTGAGGCAGAGCTGAGGCCCTGCCTGATATCATCAAGAACCCCCCTGACATCTCACTAGGTGGCTGGCTGCTAGGAGTGGCTGTTTCTACCATGGATGGCCAGGCTCCGCCCAGCTGCCTTCCAGACCCAGGCCCGGGCAGGGTGAGGCTGGGACAGTTCTGCTGGCAGCCACCGGTCCTGACTTCATCAGTTACGGTTTGCTGGACTTAATCACTTTAAAATGATTACTTTCAGCTGGAGAAAGCAGGTGTGGTAGTCCAGGAAGAAACTGGAGCCTCCTCAGGGTTGTGAGAGCAGGGCCTTGGGGACAGGCCTTGCCCCACGGCGGCCAGGGCCTGTCCCTCCTGACTACCTGTCCTATGGCTATGGCCAGAGAGCTGGGTGCAGCAGGGCAGCCAGGTAGGCCAAGAGTGTGTCATGTCCCACAAGAGAGTGAGCCAGCCCAGGGGCTGGGGGAGCACGATGGTGGTACCTAGCCTGACCTAGGCTTGGGGGCAACCAGGGGAGGCTTCCTGGAAGAAGCTGCTCCTGAGCTGAGTCTTCAGTGTGGGAGGGGGATTGGTTAGGTGGAGGAAGGGAAGCAGGTGGAGATGGCTGGAGCCCAGGCTCAGAGGTGGGAAATGGAGGATCTGTGGTGGCAGTGAGCTGCCCAGGGTCACTGGACAGAGCAAGAGAAGGCAGGGCTGACAGCTGGGTCTGCAGGGCCCCCAGGCTTCCTCTCAGGAGTAGCCCAGGCTCTAGGGACTGAGCTCCTTGGGCTGCAGGGGGTGCAGGCTGTGGGCCACAGAGGGGATGTCAGAGCTCAGAGCCATGCACCTTGGAGCTATGAGGATAGAGGCCCCTGGGGATGGGGCACCCACAGGGACAGTCAGCTCCCACTCCCCACCCCTGCAGGCTCTGCTCTGGTCAGAGGGGCCTGGGGTGGGCTCAGCTATGCCTGTAGGATACAGAGCTAGCCAGTCTTGGAGGTTCTAGGATTGCTGCACAGCTGTGGCCCACTCTCAGTGGCTGTCTCCCGCCTCCTGTACCTACAGCTGCCTGGGCCCTGGAGTGGAGGAGGGGCAGGCTGCCAGGTTCTTCTGAGAATGCCACCTGGCCCTCATCAGAGCCCCAAGTTTACCCAAAGCCTGGTGGCAGATCCGGCAGCCCCAAGCTTCTCTTTTCTCTCCTCCTTAGGGGCACAGTGTAGCTGCTCCTTCACACCCAGGCTGGGCCTCTCTCAGCCCCTCTCACTGTTGAGATAGATGTCAACAGCTTCTGACAAGGGCACCTGCATTTTATTAATTTTTGGTACTGGGCATTGATTCCAGGGCATTTTCCCTCTGAGCTACACCCCATTTTTATTTTTTTATTTTGAAACAGGGTCTCTGTAAGTTGCGGAGGGCCTCACTAAGTTGCTGAGACTGGCTGTGACTCTGTGATCCTCCTGTCCAAGCCTTCCAAGTCCTGGGATTACAGGTGTGAACCACCTGGCCTGGCTGAGCATCTGCATTTTATAGGACATCACAGTTGGGGGCCCCCTCCACCCAGGCTGGACCAGATAAAAGAAATATGCTATGAAGCCCTAGGAAATGTGCATCTGGGCAGGAGGGAAGCCAGTCTGATCTGGCTGTGGCCCTGGGCAATGGGAGCTCCTTCCTGCTGGGGCCCTCCAAGGAGCTGTGTACAGTGCCTCTGGGATTGTCCATCCAGGTGAAGAAAGAGGGGTTAATTGCCCACCAGCCCACCTCCCACTGATCAGTACCTGAGGGTCCCTCCTGAGCTGTTCTGGGTTTGCCCATCAGCTTCGCTGGGTAGGTTCCTTTTGTTGTTATTATAGGTGCACATTAGTGCATATTAGTTGTATGAAATTATGGCTTTTTTGTGACAATTTCATACATGCATATAATGTACTTTTTTTTTTGCGGTATTGGGGATTGAACTCAGGGGCATTCTACCTCTGAGCTATACCCCCAGCCCTATTTTTTATTCTTTATTTTGAAACAGGGTCTCACTAAGTTGCGGAGTGCCTCACTAGGAAGCTGAGGCTGGCTGCGAACCCAGATCCTCTGGTCTCAGCCTCCCAAATGCTGGGATTACAAGTATGTGCCATCATGCCTGGCTCCATATAATGTACTTTGATCGTATCTGAGTTTGGTGAGTTCTTTTCTTGTTGTGTGTGGTACTGGGGTCTGAACCCAGACTGTTTTACATTTGAGCCACACCTCCAGCCATTAATTTTTTTTTTTTAATTTTTTTTTTTTTTTTGCAGTTACTAGGGATTGAACTCAGGAGCATTCTACCTCCGAGCTACACCCCCAGCCCTATTTTTTATTCTTTATTTTGAAACCGAGTCTCACTAAGTTGCAGAGTGCCTCACTAGGTAGCTGAGGCTGGCCTCGAACCCGGATACTCCGGTCTCAGCCTCCCGAATGCGAATGCTGGGATTACAAGCGTGTGCCACCACGCCCGGCTTTTTTTTAAAATTTTGAAACAGGGTCTCTCTAAGTTACCGTGCACTGACCTTGAACCTGCAATCCTCCTGTTTCAGCCTCCCAAGTACTGGGATCACAGGTGGGCACTGGTGGGCAGTGGCGAGGTATGGCTCTGTTATACCTGCAGGAAACTGGCTGCCACAGCAGCAGATCAAAAGTCAGGCTGAGAGGATGTGATGGGGGCCCCAAAAGTTGTCAAGAGACCCAAATTCTGCCAGGCATATGAGGAATTTCAGGTGTGAGGACGGGGCTTTCCCAAGTGTACTTTGGTTTGTAAAGAGACTGACGCAGGAACAGCTTCTGCCCCAACCTTCCCCTGGTTGCTGAGAGGCAGCAACTGGGTCTTGCTAATCCTGGATCCTCCCCCGGCTTCCGGCCCGACCTGGGGCACATGTAGGGCTGTGTGGGGCAGATGGAAGTTCTCCAGGGATCTTTGACACTAGACAGTGCTCTGGCTGGCTGGATCCCTCCTCTGCCTCTTGTTGGCTGTATGATCCACTGCATGTTCCCTTATGTTTTTGAGCCTCAATTTCCTCAACTGTAAAATGGAAATACTTCCATCTACCTTGAAGTCTTACTTACTTTTCGAGGTGCTAGGGATTGAACCCAGGGGCATTCTACCTCCGAGCTACATCCCCCCAGCCCTATTTTTTGAAAACATTTTATTTGGAAACTAGGTCTTGCTGAGCCTTGCTAAATTGCAGAGGCTAGCTTTGAACTTGCGATCCTCTTGTTTTAGCCTCCCAAGTATTGGGATTACAGGCTGAACATGAAAGAGCAGTGCATCTATAGGGCATGAGTAGAGCAGGTGTCTATTCATTCCCTGCCCACATGTCTCCCAGGGGTGGGCCTCATCCCTAGCCACTGTGCTAGACCCCAGGCCTTGGCCTCAGGGGACTCAGACAAGTGTCAGAGCCCAGGCTCCACCTGGAAAGCCAGGCTGCAAAGCTCAGCTGGGGCCCAGGCACGGGTGTTGAAGGGCTTCCTGGGTGGAGCTAATGTGCAGCCAGAAGGAGCCAATCAAAGGCAGCCCTTGATGGTGGAGATGGGATCCTGAGGGCTGGGCGTGGCTTTGTGGTGGCTTCCCTCCCAGCAGGTATCTGGCTAGTGGGGCCTCTATCACCCTTCATTTCCTTCATCTCAGCTGCACATGACCCTGCCAGTCTAGACAAGGAGGGGTCCCTGGCTGGGCTGTGAGCCGTCATTTGGTCCATTTCCTTGCCTGGGGTGGTTCTCCTTCACTAGTCACAGGGCTCTGTGGTTCAGTGGAAAGAGGATGTGGGGAACTAGGATCAGTAACGCTAGGACTGGGTCTCCAGAGAGCATACCCGTCACACTGCCTGGCCTGGGACCACCTCCTTGCCGACTCAGGGGCCTTGGCCACCAGCAGAGCTCTGAGTCGACGATGGCTTTCCCACAACGAATGTTTCATCTCATCAGTAACACGGAGCAGTGAAGCAGTGGGACGTGTGTGTTCTAATTCATAATTTTACAGTAATTTGAAAAAACTGTAAGATATTGGTTTTCTTTCCATTAGTGAGATGGTGACAGGCAGTAAAGCCCACTGTCTTTTTATAATCGGATTTAAATTGTTTTAATTATACAGCCCATATTCTCCCAGTAACATACCATCTCTGTGAGTTAATGGGCTTTGAAATCCTCTTTTGTTCCATATACTGTAGATACAGATTTTTTTTTTGTTTTAAATGATTTATTTTATTTATAGAAATCCAGAAAATTAGCACTGAGGTGGCTTAAGATGAGTACTGGGAGATTCTGTTATTAGAAGGACGTGAGTAGAGTCTGCAGAGACCCCTGATTGAATTCCTGGGTGGAATTCTGAGCATCTTGTCTCCAAGCACTGTTTTTCTTTCTTTCTTTTTTGGTACTGGGAATTAAAACCAGGTGTATTCTGCCCTCGCCTTTCTCACTTTTTATTTTCAAAGAGGGTCTTGCTGAGTTTAAGTTGTTGAAGCTGACCTCAGACCTGCAGTTCTACTGTCTTAGCTTCCCAGGAACTGGGATTACACGCCTGTGCCACTGTGCCCAGCATCAAGTGTGGTTTTAAGACCCAAGTGATGATCACAGTGGAGAGAATGCACATGTGGCTGAAATGCTGCTATATAAAGTCCTCGGTGGGATATTAGAACTGGAAGGTTCGTTCGTTCGTTCATTCATTCATTCATTCATTCATTCATTCATTTTCTGAGTACACTCTGTGGTCCTGGCCTTGGACTTTGCCATACACAGTCTGGAAAGCCATGGTTTTTATTTTTAAAGAATTTGTGCTTCCTAGAGGGGCAAATATTTACAGAGAGTTCTCAAATAAGACCCTTTCAGTGGCCAGCACCTCCAGGACTGGGCCGCGGGCAGGGCCACGGCACCAGGACTATGTTGCCATCAGACTCAGGGAAGCAGTGTGGGCTCCAAGGGCTTGCTGGAGGAGCACGGGGCCTGGGCAGACCTTTCCCTGGACATCTCTCAGCCCTGCCTTCCCTAGTGTATCTTGGGGCTGTGGTCCAGCCTGGCTGAGGGACAGGACCCCATCCGGGCCTTCCCTGCCCGCTGCCCCACAGGCCAGCTTGTAGTTCTCAGAATTATTACCTACCTCCTTGGTTTCCACTAGGGTCCAGCTGACCTGAGTGGGGCCGCCCCAGTCAGGCCAGTGAAGTCGCCAGCAGAGCCTCTTTGATCCTGATGGTCATTGGGCAAAGACCCAGTGTGTGTGCATATGGTATGTTGGGAAGGAGGGAGGGGTTCAGTCCTGCTTCCCTGGTTCTTCTGGCCTGGGGCTGAGACACAATGGGGACCAGTACTTGGACCTGCTGGATGACCACTAGTGCTGTGTGGCCTTTGTAAGTTGTTGCCCTCTCTGGTTTCTGATGCTGGCTATGACACTGTATGCAATGGGGCCTCGGCATCAGTTCCCAGGGGACATGCCCTCCCTCCAGAGCTCTGCTCCTGGGGTACAGAAGGCATTGGGCTCGGAGCTCCCTTGTCTAAGGGCTTCAGTGGTGGGGAAAAGACTAGAATCTCCTCGGGGGCTCAGGAGTGGGCAGGGTGGGCCAGGCTCCGAAGACCACACTGGCCCCTTCCTTAGAAAGAAAGTGACTCTTCTTTACGAAGTCTCCTAGCCAAGAACTTCAAGCTCAGGACCTCCTTTCTAGATAGAAATTCTAGAATCAGTGCTGTAAAATCTGGACTTCTGGTTGGTTTACAAACCCTGGAAGAGAATTGGAGGCTAAGACTCATCAGGGCAAAACTCAGGGTCCAGATCGGCAGCTCAGAGCTCTTTAGCCTGGAAAACCCATTTGGAAGCCCCCTGGCTCAGACTCTCCAAGCTCAGGCCCCCTCTCTGGGCAGGCAGGGGTAGGGGCGTTCACCCCACAAATGTACATGCTGGGCCCACAGAGAGAGACCACGTGTTGTGAAACGTGACTAAGGTGGCCTCAGTCACCATGTGTTTGGTATTTACAGCTGGTGAGGAGCCGGTAGCTTTAGAAGCTGTAAGAGGGATGGATGCTCAGGCTGGGGGACTGCAGGCTGGGAACTCTGCAGGGTGGGCTGCAGAAATGCCACCTGGAGGGCCCTTGGCCTAAGCAGAACTGAGAGCAGTTCTGAAAACAGTGGGGATTAGCACTGTCTGAGCTCCAGGGGCTGACAGGACACTGTCCCTGTCCTGTCTTTTCTGCCATCCTTCTGAATTCTTTAGCAAGTAGTGGAGGTATGGGGAATCTGCCAGCAGGCTGTGTCCACATCTCAATGTCTGCAGCAGAGTTTTTCTGTCTCTCCCTAGAGCATGCTTCTGCCTTTATTCTTGTGTTCTAGGGGCTAATGTTAAAAGGATGGACCTGGGTGGTGGTGGTAGTGGGGGGAGTCAGGATCAAGTCTGAGGGAGAAGGAGGACTTTACCAGGGACAGGATGGGACAGTAGTGAGGGTGGGGAACAGCATGTACAAAGGCCAGAGGCAAAGAAAGTGCATGCCCCAGAGCAAATAAAGGCAGGAGTGTCTGTGTGTGGGAGGAGGGGCTTGCTGAGCCTGAGGTCATGTCTGTCCTGGGAGGGCCCCCTTCCAGAGTCAGAGGATTGGAGTAGCTGGACTGGATTTGTCTGCTATGGAAACTAGGTAGAAAAGGCTCAGAGTTGAGGGCCTCGGGGGCTGCCTGTGGTCTTTGGTTGGGAGGCCTGAGCTGACTGGGCTTCAGGGAGACAGAGAACACTGGCCTTTCCTCTTTTCCAGGCAATCTCTATACCTTCCTTCCGGGCTACCTCCTTCAAACAGCCTCTCTGCCTGACTTCTCTGCTCCACCCCTGCAGGCCCTGGTTGCCTTGGATGGGCAGGGGAAGGGAGCTCTGGCCCCCTTTCCTCCTGGCTTCCTTCTTCTCCTTTCTAGTTTGGTTTTTATCAAGAGTCTACATGCAACCAGGCATGGTGGTGCATGCTTATAATCCCAGTACTTGAGAGGCTGAGATTGGAGGATTGCAGGTTTGCAGCCAGCCACAGCAACTTAATGAGGTTCTCTGCAACTTAGTGAGACCCTGTTTCAAAATAAAAGAATAAAATCACACTGGGGTGTAGCTCAGAGGTAGAATGCCCCTGGGTTTCATCCTTAGTATCTCACACACACACACACACACACACACACACACACACACACAGGACTGGGGATATAGCTCAGAGGTAGAATGCCCCTGGGTTCAATCCCTAGTACATTAAAAAAAAAAAAAAAGGAAAATCAACATGTAGATAGCTTCAAGAGTCGGTAGCTTGTACAAGATCGTCAAAGCAGTGGCTCCTTCCCCAGAGACGCCCCTGCCCTCGCTGCTGCGAATGTTGGATGTTTACCTGAATAGCTCCCCGTGGTTTGGCTTTCCAGGTGTGCATGCCTGTTTTGGTTCTTGCCCTGGAAGAGGGCTCTCAGGGGACCCTCCCCCGTGTGTCCCCCCACACTTCCCATCTCTCCTCCTCCTGGCGGTGGTTCGTGGGGCCTGGTGCTGTGCAGATTAGTCACACCATGTTACATGCTCCTCCCCTCACTTTTCCTGTGGCTTCCATTCCATCTTTTTTTTTTTTTTTTTTTTCTGTTTGTTGTGGCACCGAGGTTTGAACCCAGGGGATTCTATGTCTGAGCTATACACCCAGCCCTTTTAATTTTTTTTTTTTTTTGAAACAGGGTCTTGCTAAGTTGCTGAGGCTGTTCTCAAACTTGTAATTCTCTTGTCTCAGCCCCCAAATACTGGGATTACAGGCATGTGCCACCACGCCAGGCCTCCATTCCCCCTTCTGACCCACTTGCCCTAGAACTTTCCAACAGATGCCGGGTACCTCCCTCCAGGCACACCTCATGATCTCTCCCCTGGCCCCCATTTTGAATTTTACCCTGGTTCCCATCACATCTCATAGAGTACACCTCATCCCTCTCTAGAATTACTTGTCCACCCCATCCCAGTGCCAGTTTCAGGAGGGAGGGGGTCTCTTCTTTCGGGCCCCTCATCTCTAGCATTGTGCCTGGCACACAGCAAGTGCTCAATCAATGCAGGTGGCCTTGTCTTTTTTTTTTTTTTTGATACTGGGGATTGAACCTAGGGGCATTCTACTAGTTACACCCCCAGCCCTATTTTTTATTCTTTATTTTCTTTCTTTCTTTTTTTTTTGCAGTACTGGGGATTGAACTCAGGGGCATTCTACCTCCGAGCTATACCCCCAGCCCTATTTTTTATTCTTTATTTTGAAACCGAGTCTCAGTAAGTTGTGGAGTGCCTCACTAGGTAGCTGAGGCTGGCCTCGAACCCGGGTCCTTCAGTCTCAGCATCCCAAATGCTGGGATTACAAGCATGCGCCACCACGCCCGGCTTATTTTCTTTATTTTTGAAACAGGGTCTCACTGAGGGACTCACTAAGTAGCTGAGGCTGGCCACAAATCTGCGATCCTCCCAAGTACTGGGATTACAAGCATGTGCCACCAAGCCCGGCTCCAGGGCCTTGTCTTGTGACCTCTTGCAGCCCCTGGGTGCATCCTGGCACCTTCTTCGAGGTCCCCTCTATGCTGCTGACTCCCATCCTTCTGCCTCTACTCATTCCCTTGTTTGCTCTCAAGGGTTCCTCAGCAAGGTGCAGCTAGGTTCAGCGCTGCCCATCAGGGTGCTGAGTGCAGTCGTCCTGTCCCCAAGGCTGCCTTCAGGTCCTCCTCCCCAGAGGGAGGCAGAGTCCTGAGCCTTCTCCCCTGGTGTGCATCCTGAAGTGTGGTAGCCACCTGGTGTGTGTGGCGGGCGGGCCGTGGGAGAGATTGCACCCCTGGGAGCAGTAAGTTAATTAGTGTGGCTGGAGCTAGCACTGGGTAATTACTGAACCCACTCTCCAAGGCAGGTGCCTCTCTCCCAGCCCCCTGTGTGGGGCGGCTCTGAGGTGCCTGGCTTGGCTTCTGCCAGCCTTAGAAGCTTCTTTTGCCCCATGCTCTCCTCCCCCCTGCTAGAAGCTAGGAGACTTTCCTGTGGAGTTCAAGACTCTTGGAGGCTCCTAGGGAGATGCCCAGGTGTATCACAAGGCCTTTGTACCTTCAGGGGCTCATGGGTATCTTGTCTGACCAGGTGCTACGTGGGGTGTTGGGGTGTGTGGTGGACGTGGCAGGTGCATGGAGCTTGCCTTTGCATGGAGACGGGAGACTAGAGACAGCCCTTTGAGGCAGACCAGCAGGAGCTGATCTCTAGCCCTGCTGCCTACCAGCTTTTGACCCTGAGTAACTGTCTGAAGATCCCCAAAGCCAGGCATGGTAGCACATGCCCAGTACTTGGGAGGCAGAGACAGCAGAATCACAGGTTTGAAGCCAGCCTCAGCAACTTATTGAGGCTTTCAGCAACTTAGCAAGATCCTGTTTCAAAATAAAAAATAAAATAGGTCTGGGGGTGTAGCCTGGAGGTATAATGCCCCTGGGTTTCATCCCTAGTAACACATACCCCAAGCTTTACTTTCCCTTTCTATGAAATGGGGATAAACACAGAGCCTGCCTCCAGTCTCTTTGTGTGAATTCAAGAGGGGGGAAGGATGTACCTACCATGCTGGGAGGCACTCACTGATGGTGGTCTCATTTCCATCCCTAACACATGTCAGGGCATGTGCAAGCACCTGCAATGTGCCAGGTGTCAGAGGAAGGGAGGGGGACTCTTACCTGGCCACAGAATCCCGGGAACTCACAGTGTGAGTAGAGAGGAGGAGGCGAGGGCAAGGTGAGAGCTGTGCCTGACACCACTGAGAGGTCCTGGGGCCAGCAGGGCCTTGAGGGTCCCTCCTGACAGTGACACCTGGTGTCTAGAACCTTGATGGTTGAGTTGGGCTTGAACAAGGAGAGCAGGGGAAGCACCCCTGTAGCTGTTGGGGTGTGCATATCATGGTGCCTTGTTGGTGTTCTGGTTCTCCTGGGGGCTGGGGCTGTGAACCCCTGGTACAACTTACCCTGCCTTTTGACATAAGGGGATTCAGGAAAGGCTGGATCTGGGCTGTGCAGTATCTTTTTGTGGCTCTGGCTGACTTCATTTCTTGCTAGGTTCCCTCCACAGGTCAGTCACTCTTCCTGCTTAGCAAATAGGGCAGAGTAAAGAGAACAGGTTCCCTATCCCCACTCCTCAGAGGATTCAGAATAGCCCAGCCTGGGTCTTGTGCTTACCCAAGAACCAATTAGTACTACCAGGAATAGGGATATCCTGATTGGCTCACCTTGAATCAGGTACCCATCCATGAGCCAATCAGTGCTACTAAAGATAGGGGTAACCTGATTGGCTTAGCTTATGTCATGTGCTCATCTAAGAGCCAGTCAGTGCTACTGAGGGCAAGGGCAACCCGATTGGCTTAGCCTGGGTCATGTGCCTATCCAATAGCCAATCAATGTTATGGTTCTGAGTCCTGTGTCTCAGGGCTCTTTAAGATCATATGGGGGTTGGAAAAAAAAAAAACCTTCCTAAAGAGAAAGGGAAAGGCTGTGAGAAGGATAGGTGCCTGAGCCAAGGTGCTGGTCCCTCAGAACTGTAACTGGCTGCTCACCGTCAGGAGCACGTCGTCCTCGGCGATTCTGATCATTGGCTTCTGTTGTCCCTTTGCTGTGTTCAGGACTACCTACCTGAGCCTCTTTCTTATTTCAGGACAGCACCTCCCACCTTTCCAGCCCAAGGGAGAGTCTCATGCAGGTCTCTGTGGTGTTGGGGGCTTCTGTGGGGATGCAGCTGGCCTATTGTGTCTGGAAGCTACCTGCCTTTTATAGGATGCTGTCCCTGGAAACCCCTTGGCATACAAAGTCCAGGTCAGAGCCTCCCAACTTCTGCCTAGGACAATGTAGCTGCAACCCCGGGGGCAGCTTTTGGTCCTGTCCAGTCCCTGGAGGGGCCGGTGGGCTCTCTTGGCAGGGAAGGATGACTCTCTTATAGAGGACAGGCTGTGTTCCTGGTGACTGGTTTGTGTTCAGTCAGTTTGTTGGCCACTCGATCAGACAGAGAGTGAGTCGGGCAGTCAGGAGGGCTATGTGTCAGGATCTTTCTAGAAATGTGTATGGAGGAGTGGGTGATGCTGCTATGAAATAACACAACTGTCAGAAACAATTTATAGTCACGTTCCCATGGAGCCAGGCCTGGTTCTGACTCTGCGTGTTGCCTCCTGGCAAATGAGGTTTGTCACCTAATCATTGTGCTTTAGTACCTGTTATGAAAGCTAGCCCCAGAGCCAGCTGGGCGGAGGCAACACGGGGCTCCAGGCACCCAGGGGATGACAGGAGCATAGGGGGAGGTTGCATTGGTGGGAACAGCCCTGTCTTTGGTAGTAGAGGAGGCGAGGCTGGACACCCACGGGGATTTCTTCTTCAGCTGCCTGCTTGGGCTCTAGAAGAGCCCCAGGTAGTAAGCTGCACACCACCTGCTGTGTGCCCACGATGGGGGCATCCGTGTTCCTGTGGCCCTGATCTCCACCTGCTTTTTTCCTTCCTGGATTTCACATTTGTTTTGCTCAATCACCAAACCCTTCCCAGTGCCTAACTGTGTACCTGGCCCCAGGCTAGGGGCTGGGGATGACAGTGGATACTGACTTTAGCATGAGCACCTGCTGGGGTATACCCATTAGTGTTCCTGTGTGTGTGTGTGTGTGCATTTAATTGTAAGCACAATGAAAAAACTCCTTCTTTAATCTGATGTTGGACCAAGTTTGATGGTCACACTCCTAGGAGGGTGGCCTAGGGTTGTCCTGGCCTGATGCAGGCTCAGAAAATCTGCTGCCACCTTTTACCTCCAATGTTTGTGACCAACAGGTATGATGGCTATGTGACCCTGGAGTCCTGCCTCTCGCCTGGCTGGCCAGATCCCACAGAAACCATGCTCAGCTGAAGCTGGGGGAAGTCTCCCTGAGGGCTTGCCCTGGGCCAGGACCAGGTCAGGTGACTATATGTCCCATCCCTCCACTGTCCTCCCAGGGTTGGGGAGGGACCTTCTTGTCATCTTTGGAGAGGTGGACTTGGAAAGTAGAAGGAGTTTGAGTCAGATCATTTCTCGAGCTCTCTCCTGTCACTAGACATCTCTTCATAGCTCCCTGCTGCTGGTCAAGGGCTGGCCGTGTGGTGATCTCTGTGTTAGATGCTGGGAGGTGGACAACAATATCCACTTCTGGGGTTAGTGAGGAATGCAGTCAAGTAATAGCATGTCCCAAATTGTGTTTTGGTGCAACTAGTTTTGCACAATGTTGGCTGAAGACCTGTGACCCAGATCTTGGCGATGTCACCTGTGCATCAGCATATTGAAGGCTCTGAGAAGTCCTGTAGTAAAGAAGCCCATTAACTTTCATGAACTCAGCATCTGCAGGCTTGGTTGAATGTGGAACTTTCTTTGGAAGAGCACCTATTAACATCCTGTGTAATTACCGCACTGCAAAACCCATTTTGGAAACGCCAAGGCAGCATATGTAAAATACCCCGCAGAGCGCCGGGCACCTGGGAGGCACTCAATAACAGTGCGTCACCCCCCCTCCCCGCCCCTTGGCATCTTGAAGGAGGCTCAGGGACAAGGCAGCCCTGGCCGGCTGCAAATCAGCCTGCTGGAGCTGACAGTCGCTAACATGCGCAGGTTTTAATGGTTACAGCAACGAAAGTCAAAGTGAGTTTAATTTTAAAAGACAAGAAGTAATTTCTCCCATGCTCTGCCAAAATGGGACTTCATAAATATTGTAGCAGGAAGTGCTGGGTGCTGGGCAGATCTCCTGATTGGGCAAATTCTTTGCAAAGCACCATCCATGAGCAAATGGCTCTTCCCGAGCTACACTTCTGTTCTCGTTAGCAGGGCAGGCCACCTGACAGATGGACCTTCCAGCATAGAACATGGCAGCAGGTTTAACAGGCCTGTGTTCTAGGAGGGGTGCCCCTGCAGCCATCAAGGGTGGGGGGCCAGAGGCCACGAGAAGGCCCTGGATATCCATTCCCATCCTCGGCCTCTGCCCATGTGCATGCTGAGGAACCTCAGTTTCCTCCTCTGGAACATGGGGACCACCTTGCCTGATATTGTGTGTGCCTTTTAGGGATTGCATTTTTCTCGCTGTGTCCCCAGAGGCTAATGTAGATGAGAATTAGTATTGGGTTTTGAGGGATGAATAGGAGCTTCTTGTGCATATGCTACAGGAGAAGGGCATTGCTGGCAGATAGTACCCCATGTACTATCCAGCATGGGGGCTGGGAAAGTCTAACATGTGACTTGAACCATTGTCAGGCAGGGAGATGTGTCAGTCACAACTGAGGAGGTGACAGAAGACTCTTTTTCAGTCCTGTTGGCTAGGGCAACCTTGAGGCTCTGCTTCCTGTGTTAGGAAAGACACCTGGAAGGGAAGTGCGGCACATGCAGAGACCGGGGGGGATGCCCGCCCCCACCCACTCCTGAGAACTGGTTCACTTCATTCTGACAGCCAGCAGCAGCAGCATTAAATGAGGGAGATGGAACGTGTTATTTTAATTATATACTCTCACCACCTAATTATAAATTTAATTGATATGCGAGCAGGTGCTGTGCTCTTCAAAGAGGTTTAAGGCAGGCGTATTCCCTGGAAAAGGAGCACAGGTTGTTCTATTCATTAGGCAAGCAGATGGATGGGCTGGAGAGGTTGCCAGGGGCCAGAGGTGAGCGGCCCAGGGAGGGGAGGTGCTCTCACCCCAGCCACTCTGGACAGAGCTGCTCATGCTGGATAGCATGGCAGGAGAGACGAGGAGGGAGAGGGTGCGGCTGGCCACCAGTGCTGAGTGGGTTCATTCATTTATTTAGCTGCACTTTCAACAAACATTTAAGAAGAGCTTGCTGCAGGGCAGGCTTTGTGCTCGCCGCAGGGAATTCCAGAATGGCTCTGGTGCCCCTAGTCTAGAGGGAGCTGGGTAGATGTGTAACAATTAGCGTTCACAGGCTAACTGGGAAGTTATCACAGAAGCCGCATATACCAGAGGGAAGGCTTGCTCTCTAGTGAAGGCAGGGAAGGCTTCCTGGAGTACTCTTGAGTTGGGGTTTTGACATGTGACTAGGAGTTGGCCAGGTTGCCTAAGGAATAGGATGAGGAATGTAGGAGCTGGTGGCGGGAGCCGGCACTCTAAGCAGGGGGAGGAAACCTCCACGTAGGGGTGCGCAGGGTGTGCCTGGTGGTTTGCCCAAGGGAGAGCCAGGCAGGAGGCAGGCTAGATTCTCCCTCATCCTGATGGCAGAGGATCGGGGAAGGATTTGCATGAGGGGTGGTGTGATGAGATTTGTGATTTGTGTTTCTAGAAGCTGGTCCTGGGGGAGGTGGGCTGCAGGAGCTGATGCAGCTGCGGGGGGTGCGGGGAAGCAGTGTGGGGGGCAGGAGCACAGGATTGGCTTCTGGATGTTGGAGGGCCAGGGCAAAGGTCAAATCTGGGTCCAGGCCTTAAGGAGGTTGTCTGGAGGAGTTAGGGAGGAGGGGGGGGGTTGTGAAGCCAGTGTAGACTGTAGGGTTTGGGGTGCCTTTGGGAGGGGAGGGCTGTGCTGAAGGCAGCCCCTGGGGGTCATCAGTGGAGGCAGGCGGTAGGAGGAGGCTCTTCTGGGATGAAGTAGAGACCTGGGAGAGTGTTGGCTCCTGGGCTGGCTCCGTGAGGGGCTTTGGCCTCTAGAGGCTTATTAAAAGTGCTTCTGGGGTCTTCAGTTGGGGAAAGCAGGGTAGGGGACCGGGCTGGGCAGGGGGCAGGGGGCAGGTGGAGGAGTGAGGCCAGCCTAGGTCAGCCCTAGCAGAATTCTAGGAGCTCTGAAGGTGAGATGCTGTGACCCCTCAGAGGCATCCTGGATAGGGCAGAGGGTCGGGCCATCGGCGTGGAGGCTGCTCCCTGGGTGCAGGATGTGGCTTGAGAGTAGCTTTTCTCATCAGCCAACAGCAAAGGGCTGTCCAAGGGTGGCGTCTACTGTATGGCACTGACAAGGACTCCCTGTCCAGTTTCCAGCTCCTCCCACCTGTCCATCTTGTATTGCGCTATTGGATGTAGGTTCCCTCCTCTCCAGGGACCACTCCTATCTACCCCTTGGTGTCCTAGGCAGCTCCCCTTCCTTCCAAGAGGCAGCCCAACCCTGGGGCTGGAAGTCCAGGGTCTGCTAATTATGGCTCTGTCTTGCTACTGGCCAGCTGTTTGACCTCGGGGAAGTGATCCCTTCCCTGGGCCCCAGTTCTTCCTGGTCTGATCTGGGCTGAGCGTGTTCTCACCTTGCAGGCAGCTGTGGCACTGCAGGCCCGCCTGAGCTCCCCCAGCCTCTGCCTGGCCTGCACCCTGGCCTACGTTTCTGCCCCCTGTGTTTCCCCTGTCCATCAGGAGTCACCTCTATCTATTGCACAGGCAGGGCCTGACCCTGAGCACCTGTTTTGTACAGGGCCCTTTACAAGCACTGAACATTTATTTCTCAGGGCAGCCTGTCTGCAGATGAGGAAACAGACAGGGGCCGAGGAGAAGGCCCCTGGGCTTATGCTGTGGGTCTGGGTCACACTTGGCCTCAGGGGCTGGGTCACTGAGGCTGCCCTGAACCCCGCTTGGACCAGCAAGGGTGCTGAGGGCTGGGCCGGCTCCCTGTTTGCTTTGCAGGCAGCTCCCTCTAGCTTCTCCAGAATCATGGAAATCCCAGGTCCTCAGGATTGAATCTTGCATCGTCGGAAGTATGGATGGGGAAGAAACTGGAAGACTGGGCTCAGCTCAGAGACCCCAGCAGATCCCTCTTCTCTGAGACTGCTGCGGGAACCTCTGGGTCGCATCAATTGCCTGGTCAGGGAGTCAGTGAGTCAGTGGCATGGGGCTGGGGCTGGGCTCAGAAGGTGGCTGAAGGGTCACTCGGGCCGTTCTCTGGGTGCCAGATGAATGGATTTGTTCCCCAGGCTTGTTCCCTCCTCTGTTCAACAGGCATTCGGTCCCTTGCCCATACGCTCTGGGTCTTGGACACCAAGGCTGTCTCCCTGTTCTTGGCTTTCATGGTGACATGTTGGGTCCTTGCCGTCTAACCACATAAGCCACAGGCCTCTGGGTCATTAGGGGTTGGCGGCCACCTGTAACCACCATATGTCCACTTGCTAGGAGGACTGTGGCAGAGGCAGGAGGCTCCCCGAAGTCCTGGCATGAGCAGAGGGACTACAGCTGGGGCTGAGGCAGCCTATCCCGGAGGGTCCGGCAGTGGGCAGCGTACTAGCCTGTGGTTGGCAGGGACCCAGGCAGTTCACTTCAGAGACGTGGGGAGGGACAGACACCCTAAGCTCTGACTACGTGTGTGTGTGTGTGTGTGTGTGTGTGTGTGTGTGTGTGTGTGTGTGTGTAGACCCTGGCAGGCATTTTAAGGATCCCACACCCCTACTTCTTGAGCTTCTTGGTTTTGTCTGCTCATCTAGTGATAGGATATTGGGGGTTGGGGACCCATCCTCACAGCCTTGGGGGTCTCATTTCGGCTCCCAAATCCCAGGCCCTGCACTTATTCTCCTGTCACATGTTGGACAGAGCAGGGAGGTTGAGGCAGGGGCTGAGGGATGACCTGGGAGTGGCAAGGGACATAAATAGAAATAACATGGCTCCTGTGATGGTGAGTCTGAGTGTGTCAGGGGGTGGGGTCTTGCCAGGTGTGCACAGAGTTCAGGGATGGGGAGGGACTCTCTTGACCCCAAGCCAATTTGCAGAATGAGGAGAGAATCTCAAGGCAATCTGACCAAATGAGAGGGAGGGTGGGGCAATGGCCACCTGCACGGAAAATGCTTCTTGATTTTTTTTCATAGAAAAATCCAAATGACCTGAAAAGCATAAGAAATTACTTTCAGTGGCTGGCAAGATAAATATTGCCAGGAATTCAGCCTTGCAGAGAGCCTCCATCCACATCTTTCAGCCACTTCTTCTCTGTAGACTTCTAGTGGTCAGGCATGTGGCAATCACCTGGTTTCTCTTCAGCCTTCAACTGTAATACTCGTATTTCTATAAATGTCATAGATAATGCACAAATATATGTCATTATAAAAACTTTAAGAAGCCAGGCGTGGTGGCGCATGCTTGTAATCCCAGCATTTGGGAGGCTGAGACTGGAGGATCCAGGTTCGTGGCCAGCCTCAGCTACCTAGTAAGGCACTCTGCAACTTAGTGAGACCCGGTTTTGAAATAAAGGATAAAAAATAGGGCTGGGGGTGTAGCTCGGAGGTAGAATGTCTCTGGGTTCAATCCCTAGTACCGCAAAAAACACAAACAAACAAACAAACAAAAAAACAAACAAAAACCAAACAAACAAAAAAAAACTTTAAGAAATAAAGGAAGTAAAATCTAATTTTTCTCCTCAGAGGGAAATCTGTGATCAAACATGTCCTTCTAGAACATTCCCTGTGTGTCTACATTTCTCTACACACAAAATGGAATACGGAGTTTGGCTTTGTTTTTGTGTGATTCAAATATATAAATAATGTTGACTGCACATATTATGAGGCACCTTGCTTACCAATCTGTCTTGGTGAGCTTGCTGTGTGGTTTCATATAAACTCTTTAAACAGAAGCTTATACCATGTTTCCTTGTTAGTAGATATTTAACAGATTCCCCTCCCAATGGATATTTAGGTTCTTTCTAATTTTTCACAATTACAAACCATATTGTGATGAAGATTCTGATATGCCTATGAGGTAGTTTCTGAGGTGTGGAATTACTTGGCTGAACAGCACATTTAACATTTTAAATAGCTTCTGCCAAATTACCCTCCAAAACACTGAGTCAATTTGCACTCCCACCTGCTAGTGTAAGAAGAGCACCCACTTTCTTACGTTCTTGCCAACACTTGATATTATCAGGCTTTTAATTTTTGTCAGTCTGATGGTTCATAGGCAGTACTTTATTGTTATTTTAATTTGCATTTCCCTAATTAAGTCTTTTCTTTTACCTACATAACATATGTCATCTTAGCACTTCTTAATTGTTAATAGGAGTTTTATCCTGTTTAACTTAATTATCTAAACAGTTCATTGCAAACAATTGACAATGACACTCCTCTCCATTCCTTAGCAAGCCCAGTGGTGAAACTTTTGAGATGGAAGTGTGTATGTCCAGGGTTCCTTGATCGATTGTGAGTGTGCTGTTCTCATGTGGATTTACTGTACTTCTTGGCTACTTGTGTAAATTCTCTAATTTCGAGACAGGGTCTCACTAAGTTGTCCAGGCTAGCTTTGAACTTGCAATCCTGCTGAGCCTCAAGAGTGAGTGGCTTGGATTACAGGGGTATGCCACTATGCCTGGCTTTGTAAATTCTTTAAATGCTGTGGTCCAAGGGTAAAGTCTCTGGCAGTGGACATGGGAAAGTCTGCCATCCTGATGGCAGCAGCACTCTGAGAGTAGATAGCCAGTGTACAACCAAGGTGACAGTGAGGCCCATGGAGCCCATAAGCACTGGGGTTTTAGGCTGCCCTAATTCCATGTCTAGGTAGCCCCTAACAACAGCACAAATGTAAAGATGTCCCACAAAAGCATTAGTTTCCTCGGGATGACTTACTTTGAAATCAAATTCCTTTTCAAGTGTGTTCTTGGTTGGGATCCCACTTTGCTGGTTGCCTCTTGGGTAACCTGGTGTGTGCTTCTTTATTTCTTGCCTCCAGTTTAACCCATGACAGGCCCCACCCCCCATGTTAGGTGCACCCGTGGGACTTTGAGCTCCGTAAGTACTGGTGCCTAGTACCATTTGCTTGGTTCATCTGTACTCTCTTACTTCTCTCCAGTGGCCAACATTCTTTTCTGTCTTTTATGCCCTCTGGTGTCTCTGTAGCCCTAGATTTTAATTTTGGTTTTATGGTCTATTTGAACTGCCTTCTACTATTCATTAGTTTTTTTGCTCTCATTTCTCATGTGGTTCAGACCTTTTTACCCTTCTTAAAACTTTCAAATATTTGATTAAGTAAATAAATGCTTGGAAAGTGCATGTAATTCTTATGAATAATCATTAGCTTCTTGTCACCCGCTGGTTATAAATGAAAAGGTGTGTCTGTCACTGGATGCTTTGAATACATAGGTTAATAAGGCAAGAACTATCATCTTCATAATAATGACGGTACCATCCAGGGGCATAGTGTGTCTCCTCATTTATTTGGGGTCTCTTTAATGCTTTTAGTAATGTTTCCCATTTCTATTTGTGTAGGTCTTGCACATTTTTTATTAGGCTTATCCCCAGGGATTTTTATAGATTTTTGCTTCTAATATGAATGAGCTTTCTTTTGGATTACATTTTCTAATTGGGAGTGCTGGCATACACGAAAGCCATTGATTTCTGCATATTGATTTTGTATCTAGGAGTTTTGCTGAACTCTCATATGAGTTTGATTAGTTTTTTCATTGTTTCTCTTGGAACCCACCAGTAGATGCCCAGATTGCCTACAAATTATGACAATTTTGTGGTGTCCTTTTCAACATTCATTCTTATTTCCTTTTCAGGGGTTATCACATTGTCTAGGACAACTCTAAATATTCATGGTGGTATAAAATTCTGAAGTTTCACAATGAGGTATGATGTTTGCAGTAGGTTCTAGGTATCCTTTGCAGCTAGGGTGATTCCTTTTAACCCCTGGTTTACCAAGAGTTACTAAGAGTTTTACTAAAGTTACTATTTTGGTCAAACTCAATAAGGACCCCAGTTCAAAATTATTTCTAAGTAGTTTGGAATTTCTGTTGTCATATTCTCTTAAGTCCGTAGTTATAAATAAGAATGTTTTAAGTGCTCTAAGTAGATATTTGAAGGGGGATTACTTTGCTCATTAATTCCTTGTCTTACTGTATTGGACTCAGTCAATATATAATAAATTTTTTTTTTCAGTACTGGGGATTGAACCCAAGGGCATTCTACCTCTGAGCCCCACCCCCAGTCCTATTTTTTTATACTTTATTTTGAAACAGGGTCTCACTAAGTTGCGGAGGGTCTCACTAAGTAGCTGAGGCTGGCCGCAAACCTGGGATCCTCCTGTTTCAGCCTCCCAAGTACTAGGATTACAGGCTTGCACCACCACGCCCAGCTTATAATAAAACTTTGAATACTTTTTCTCTCCAGGATTTTACAGAGAATTCCACTGTGGAAATTGAGGAGTTAGATGGGCATGAAAAAGACTGATGTCTCTGTTGGGTCTCAGGAGAGGGAGCAGAAGTAGAGGTTGAGGGTCCAGACTACAGGCCAGTGCCTGTCTTGCTGTGTGATGCTGTGCATATTGCTAGGGATGAGTGTTATCATGTGTAAAATGGACTTAATAATAGTGTCTTCTGTGTAAGGATTAAATTCATTGATATATGCAAACTGTAAACCAGAACTTGGAACACAAGTATTTCAAAAACAAATATTATTCAACAAGCTTATAGATGAGATGTGCAAATCATTCATATTACTGTTTGTTTTTGCCTAACTGAATCTGAAAGAAAAATGTTGAAGTCATCCTTACAATTGAGGATTTTTCAGTTTTCACTTTAATTATTGTCAGCATTGCTCTATCTATTTTGAAGCTGTGTTGTAAAGTTCACAAAGTGTCACAGCTGTTATATCTTTGGTGTGGGCTGTGTCTTTTATCAATATGAACTCTCTGTTCTCCCAAATGCATTCCACCTTGACTTCTATTTTGTCTGATAAACACCTTCCTTTTCTGGGTTATCTTTTGCTTGGTGTTGCTTTTCTCACCCTATTATTTTTAACCTTTGTGAATGTTTATGTTTCTATCTTTTATAATAAGTTATGTCATGATGAAAAACATCTTATCTATTTATGGAAGATTTTAGTTAGGGGAATTTAACTTATTTATATTTATTGAGATTTTGGATATGCTGGGACCTTTTTTTGACATTTTATTGTGTGTTTCTTATTTATTATTTTTTCTTGTGCTGTTTTTACCCCTTCCTGCCTTTTATTGGATTGCTTGGGTTTTCTTTGTCCCAGTTTTTGTTCCTTGAAGCAGCTTCCTCAAACTACTGTTCCTTATGGTATGGCACTCTTCATTACATCAGAGGACATTCGGCATCCTTGACCCTGGGCACTAAGTTACAGCCAATCCCACCTTTCACTGTGGTAGACAAAAATGTCTCTGCCCTTTTCCTAGTGGAGAGCCATCTGCTAAGGGTTCAAAATAATGCATTTTACATTTGTTTTCTAGTGGTCACTTAAAATTTAAAGATACATTTAAGCTTATACTTGTTGCTTACTGTATAAGCAGGGCTTACATTGTCTCCCTTAACAGAACAC
This sequence comes from Graphiurus murinus, assembly GCA_004027655.1. Taxonomy (NCBI): domain Eukaryota; kingdom Metazoa; phylum Chordata; class Mammalia; order Rodentia; family Gliridae; genus Graphiurus; species Graphiurus murinus. The sequence continues at coordinate 1,632 of PVLC010007718.1, read as the reverse complement.
CACCTTTAATGTGCCTTCATTGCCTTCTTCATCTGAACCTTATCACGGTCTAAGATGAGGCCAAGTGGGATTTTAGTTCTGAATTTAATATTTCATAAGGGTCAGCAAATAGTTTTAACCACTAATTGAATTTTTTCTCACTTTGATGTTTGTATTTCACATCCTGCTCTTGAATTTTTTTTTAATTGAGGAAAAGTTCACATAACATGATTTTAATCATTTTAAAGTGTACGCTTCAGTGATTTCTAGTGTATTTGCAGTGTTTTGCAACCATCACCATTATCTAATTTCAGACCATTTTCATTAACTCTAAAAAAAACCCTTGTCCCTATTAAGTAGTTACTTCCTGCCCCCTCCTCCCCAACTGCTCATGCGCTCTTTGTTTAATTCATTTTTCTGGTTGCTGAAGCACACTATTTGATAGTTCTTTCCAAGTGGATTTGTGGGTAGTGAACTTAATGTGTCTTCATCTTTCTGAAAAATGCCTGTTTCCTCCCCAAAGGCTGCATAGAGAACTCCAGGTTTATACCATTTTCCTCCTAAGCCCTTTTGAGATAACTATTCCATTGATTTGGGCTTATCCAGTGTTTCCATAATAGCTAAGTGACCTAGTGTGTGCTCTGGGCCAGGGCTTTGAGATAAGTACTGCTCTGTACATAGTATCTGGGGAAACTGAGGCAGAATAAAGAAAGCCCCACAGCTAGGACAGAGGAGTTGTGCCCGGCCGTGTGGCTCTCAGGAAGTTGATGTTTATTACTGACTTCTATTTCTCTACAAGCAGTCCGTATTTCTTTCTTTCTGGAAGAATTTGGCACATTTCTTTTTCTCCTAGGGGTCTGGACTTTCAGCACTCTGTTTTTAAATATTATCTTTTTATATAATCCTACTCTGCACATGGCGGGTTCTATTAGTCTGAGGACTCATGACTTTCTGCAATGGGAATTATTATTATTATTATTATTATTATTATTATTATTATTATTATTATTTTTTTTTTTTTTTGCGGTACTGGGGATTGAACTCAGGGGCATTCTACCTCCGAGCTACACCCCCAGCCCTATTTTTTATTCTTTATTTTGAAACTGAGTCTCACTAAGTTGTGGAGGGCCTCACTAAGTAGCTGAGGCTGGCCGCGAACCCGGATCCTCTGGTCTCAGCCTCCCGAATGCTGGGATTACAAGCGTGCGCCACCACGCCCAGCTCTTATTTTTTAAAAAACTAATTTCCTGCCAGGTGTGGTGGCACATGCTTGGGAGGCTGAGACAGGGGGATCACAGGTTTGAGGCCAACCTTAGCAACTTAGGAAGGTCCTCAGCAACTTAGGGAGACCTTGTTTCAAAAAAAGTAAAATAAAATAAAAAAGGGCTGGGGGTGTAGCTCAGAGGTAGAATGCCCCTGGGTTCATTTCCTAGTGCCCCGAGAGAAAGAAAAGAAAGAGAGAGAAAATAAGTTTCCTGTATTCTTCCTGAGGTCTTTTTCCTCTACTTCCTTTCATCCTTGCCATCTCTGGGCCTTGTGACACCATCTGGGAGATTTTCTGTCTTAGTCCTCCTGGTCACTAATTTGATTTTTATCTGCTCCATACTGTTATTCAGCCTTAAAAAAAAAAAAAAAAAACTTTAATGGTGAAAT
>PVLC010007717.1:0-61909 GCA_004027655.1 Graphiurus murinus | reverse complement strand
CAGTCACAAAGAGTTAAGAAGCATATGTTCTCCCTAATATGTGGATGCTAGGGAGGGGATGTGGCATAGGAGGGTCTCCAGATGAAAAGGAGAGACCCTCGATAAGCAACAAAGTTGATTTAATTGTAGTGGACGCAGGGGGCAGAGGGACGCCCTAAAGCACATGATGTAATTACACAATCATATCAAGGTCACTCACTGAAGTGAACCTGAGGGGGAGGGAAGGGGAGGGGATTGGGGTGGGAATTGGGGAAAGGGTCAAATGAGAACTGTGTGCAAATATGTTGTCAACAACTCGTACTTAACAAAGATATATGCTATATTGCACGAATTACTACAATAAAAAAATTAAAAAAAAAACAAGTGTGTGCCACCATGCCCCGCTGAAAAGATATTTTTAAGTAATTTTTTTTACTTACCCAATTAAAATGCATTTGTTTCTGGACTGAAAATAACTGCCACTAAGTTACAAGCCAGTTGAGTGGATAAACAAAGAAAAATTCACACTAACACAAAACATGACAACATTGCAATTAAAGTCTAAAGTCGTCCCTGAAGTCAACCAGAGTAGGAAAAAAAAAGGTGATCATCATAAACTATCATACCAATGTTGTAAATTAATACTGTGAAACACTTTCTTCAAAATCTTATGGGTATATATCTTTAATCCATAATGGCATAGAGAGGTGATCTTCCAGCCTAACTTATTTATTCTATTAGGGCAAATATTTTTTGAAAATCAAATATTCTTCAGATATGCTTCTATTTACTTATGAGAGAACAGATTACAAAGTAGACATAAATACTTCTTTAATGTAACTTACATTCTAATAGTAGAAATAGGTCAAGTAAGCAAGAATATATAAGTATATAATTTGATATCTTAAGTACTAAAAGGAAAAAAAAATAAAGTGAGCAAAAGGAATATAAATTATGCACATTGTGAAAGTGATTGGCATTTAGATTGGATATCTGAATAAGGTGTATCCAAGAGTGAGTCTCAGATTCAAAAGAAATGAAAGAGTCAATCAACCTAGTAAGAGAATGTGTTGGATTGAAGCATACCAAGAAGACATACAGGAGACAAAAGCTTGGAAGTTGTAATACATACTTTTCTTTCTCTACTATTACTAAGCATGCCTAGACAATATAAAAGCTAAAGCTAACCTCTACATGATTGCTTTATATGCATAAATACCATACTGTGGTAAATTCTTAAAAAATAATTGCTTTATTCAAGGAATAATAGCACATTGAAGGAGAAGCCAGAATATAAGAAACAAAGAGGAGAAAAAATAAGAGACCAGAAGACTAAAACATAAGAAGGAGGTTCTATTCAGAATTAAGTATTATAGTGAAGACTTCAAATAAAATGAGTCAAATGGAAAGCCAGAAAAAAAACATTTAAAATTTTGGGGGATATTATTTTAATACAATTACTATAGCAAGAATGGAATCAAGGGGTTCATTTATAGACTACTGCAAAGATCCAAGCAAGAGATAAAAGTGGTTTTGACTGAGTGGCAGCAATATTGGTAAAGAGAAAAGGGTAAATTCTGGCTATTTTAGAGGTAAAGTTCTCAGAGATTGATGAGAGAAGGATGGTGCCAAAGTTTTTAGACTGAGCAAGAGCTATTCTTTAGTTGGAATGAAAAAAGCTTGCTGTTCCACAGAGGTGTGCTGAGTCATCAGAATCTCCATTTAAGAAATACTAATTGAGAAATGTTTGATCTTCATTGAAGAGGGTAAGATCCCAAGAAAGTCCTCTTATATGTGAGTTTGGAACACCTAAGAAAAGTTCTGATTATAGAGCTATACTTGGGAGTCTTCGTTGAGTACATGCTAGATAGTAAGAGACATACATGCAATTGTGCAGAGAATAAGTATAGAGGGCAAAAGAATAAACCAAAAAGTCAATCCTGGAAGTATATTGTGACATTGGAGAGAGGAGAAACAACCGATTAAAAGACTGCCCAAATAACAGAATGACCAGAAAAACAACAGGGAAATTGGACTAAAGAAATATCATAAAAGTAAGAGAAAAAAGCCGGGCATGGTGGTGCATGCTTGTAATCCCAGCATTCAGGAGGCTGAGACCAGAGGAGGATCCGGGTTCATGGCCAGCCTCAGCTACCTAGTGAGACACTCCTCAACTTAGTGAGACTCAGTTTCAAAATAAAGAATAAAAAAATAGGGCTGGGGGTATAGCTCGGAGGTAGAATGCCCCTGAGTTCAATCCCCAGTACCGCAAAAAAATAAAAAAATAAAAAAAGTAAGAGAAAAAAAGTGTTTCAGTAAGTGAATGTGAATCACTGTTTCAAATGTCTCTAACAGTGAAGTAAAGGAAGTCCATTGCCTCTGACAGCAAGAACCCATGGTTGACTTGATAATTGTATACAATGCTAAATTTGAAATAGTAGACAAAAACCTAATTGGAGGTGGTTCAAGAGAGTAGAAAAAAAGAAAAATGTCATTAGGGCTACTTTTCTTCCAGATGGAAGAAATAAGGTGCTAGAAGCTCACAGGAAAATCCAATAAATGGGGGGAAAAAAGATGAAAATAAAATGAAAGTTTGGAAGAACTGATAAAGCAATTATTTATTTTTTTAAGAATTTAACACAGTATGGTATTTATGCATATGAAGCAATTATGTAGAGGTTAGCATTGTTTTTTTTTTTTTTTTTTCCTCACTGGGGATTGAACTCAGGGGCATTCTACCTCTGAGCTATACCCCCACCTCTATTTTTATTCTTTATTTTGAAACAGGGTCTCACTAAGTTGCAGAGGGCCTCATTAGGTAGTTGAGGCTGGCCGCGAACCAGGATCCTCCAGTTTCAGCCTCCCAAATGCTGGGATTACAAGCATGCGCCACCATGCCCAGCTAAGCATTGGCTTTTATATTGTCAAGACATGCTTAGTAACAGTGAAGAAAGAAAAGGATGTGAACAGAAATTTAGGTTGATAGATAAATGCAGTAGTAAAAAAGAGGATAAGGAAGAGTTTCTTTTTATTGTATCAGTCATCAGAGTGAGATATATCAAGGTCATAATCTAGAAGTAGGTTTGGGTAAATTTAAAGATAATAATGTATTAAAGAGATATGTTGAACGGTCATAGAAAAAAAATGAGACAGTTCTAGATGTTTGAGTACTAAAAAATTGAACAAGAGCCATGAAATGAAAACATTAAACAAGAAAAATGAAGACCAAACTGAGGTAAGACAAAGTAAATCATAAATGCATCTCAGAATACACATTTTGTTGTAGGCCACGTTAGGCAGCACAAGAATGGTCCAAGAGGGAAGTCAAAAAACAAACCAAAAGTATGAAACCTGGATATGTAATGCTTTCCAACTTTTAATAAGTCAGAGAAGTGAAGGAAGAAAAAGAAAAAAAAATCAATGAAACCAAGCAAATACATTAAAAGAAACAAAGTTTATCTATTATAGCTGCTTGATTGAAGAAAAGAGATAAAATCAGTAGACTTTGACTCAATTATTTGTTATATTTTATCATTCCCAAACAGTAAGTTGTGACCATTGGTTTGCTTCATATTATTATTTTAAAAAGCTAAGCAAATAACTGCAATATATTTAGTTATCTATTATGTGAATTTTAAAAAGTCAAGGAATAGGTTATTTTATTATACATCAATAAAATGTAAATAAACTTAAAAATAAAAGATACAGATAATAGATAATGTCACTTCTAAGAGTAGGAATAAGTGGAAGGGTAGTAGTAGCAATGGATTTGGAATTTATTTTTCAGAACAACTTGATTTTTAAAATGTAAACATGCATAGTTTGATATTATTATTATTTATTACTATGCAGTAATTATATAAATAAAAATTCAATTATTAATATCTAATCATAGTTCTACAATGACAAACATTCATTAGCTAAGTTTGGATACATTTTTAATTGTTCTCTCATTAAATGCTTTTAAAGTATTATAGTATCAAAGTCATTTTAATCATTTCTAAATAAGGCCCATCTGAATTTTACCAATTGGACACAGCCTCTCTTTCAATTTAATCTCTGAATGCACCTTTGGCCTTTCATAGATATTATTATTATTCATTCTTATAGTGAATTCAATCCTCTGCTTGGACCATCATAATTTTTATTCATTATATAGAATGACTATGACTATCTCAAATATTTTTAAGTAATTCATCTATATTACTGTTATTCCAACTCAGTGTCACATATATAATGCAACTTAAGGCATGACATTATCTCATAATAATGCCTGAACTCATAGCGTTTCCAGAGAAATTTGGCCTGTGGTTACATAACTGAGTGAAGAAGACCTGCTCTGACGGTATGCACAAGACTCAATCAGCTGGTGGTGAGATGGAACAAGAATTCAGAACAGGGATGCACTCACAGGTATGTTTTCACACATATACCCAGGCACAAACATACACAACTGTTCTTGAGGAGGGTTTGTTTGTTGGTTTTGCTTTGTTTTGTTCTATTTTGTTTTGTTTTGCTGTTGCCATCATTCAGGGACATGAGACTTGAGATTCGTCAGCTTTCGAACTTGGACTTGCACTAGTGACTCTCCAGGGGACGTCCAAATCTATAGCCTCAAGGTAGGGCTGTATCTTTGGGAGCAGCTACCTGTTTTTCTGACTTTCCAGTCTGCAGACTGCCATTAAGGTTTGTGAAACTATCCATCCTATGATCATGTAAGCCAATCTATTAAATCACATTACACATATATACACTTTTTTTTCTATTGATTCTGGTACTATGGAGAACATTGAGTAGTATAGTGAATTAAGGTTGGCTTTCACTGAATTTTTATTAATATTCAAACTGATTTCAGATAGAAGAAATAAAATAAATAGATCTCAAGGTGATGGATAGAAAGGAGATGTAAAATAAACTTTAATATATGAACCTGGTGCTAAAGTTCCTCAACCAAACCTATCTCTCCCAAATTACTGAGAAATCTGTAAATTCTAGAGTTAATGAGAAAAAAAACTATAATTGCCCTGTGAATATTTAATTAGACAAATACAATATTTTGAGAACAATGTTGTAAAGTTGAGATGAAATTTATTTCTAAATAGACAATAGTCTTGCTGCCCCCTCCTCTCAATCCACAGGCCTTGTGAAAAGGGTCAGGCAAGGAGAAAGCTAAGAGCAAACAAACTTCCAAAAGAGTGACATTTGAAACATAGTAGCTTTACCACTATAAGGAATGCCATAATATCTCCAGGGAAAAGAATATTGAACAGCATTTTATAAGAATTGCAGGAACTATCTAGGTATGGTGCTGCATGGCTATAATCCCAATTGGATCACAAGTTCAAGATCAGCTTAAGTAATTTAGGGACACCATGTCTTAAAACAAAAATAAATAAATAAAGGTCTGGGGGTGTAACTCAGGGGTATTCCCTGAGTTACACCCCCAGTACCACACACCTGCATTCAAATTGCAGACTCATAGACCAATGCATTAGGATAGAAGACAAAGCCTCACATTTATAGCTAGCCAAAATATGCATCAGAAAAGATAGCCTTTTTAACAAAGAGTGTTAGAAAATCTGGGTAACCAAATGTAGAAGAATGAAACTAGACCTTTATCTCTCACCTTGTACAAAGGTCTACTAAAAGATGAACCAAAGACTTAGAAAACAGACCATAAAATCTACAATTACTAGAAAAAACATAAGATGGACCTACTCTCCAATATGCAGACACTGATAAAAAACTTATTTAAAAAAACCCTAAAGTTCATAAAATAAAATTAAGAAGCAATAAGTGGTGTGGTACCAAATTAACAGGCTTTTGCTCAGCAAAAGAAACAATCAAGAGCATGAATAGAGAGCCTACTAGCTACTTCTTTGATAGAGGACTAATATCTGAAATATGTAAAGAACTCAGAAATCTTAATACCCCAAAAAACAAAACAAATAAAAACCCCAAGTAATAAAATTAAAAATGAGCAATTGAACTCAATATCCACTTCTCAAAAGAAAAAGAAAATACAAATGGAAAACAAATATAAGAAAAAAAGTTCAGTGTTGTTAGCAATCAGGGAAATAAATGTAAATCAAACTTACACTGAAATTCCATATAACTTCAGTTAGAGTGACATTGATCAAGAATATAGACAATAATAAATGCTGGCAAGGAATTGAGGAAAAGAAAACAATTATATACCATTAGGATTGTAAGTTAGAACAACTGCTGCAGAAACCAGTACAGAGGTCACTCAGAAAACTAGGAATGGTACCTCTATATGATCCAGGTTTACCACTCCTTGGTATCTTCCCAGAAGAAGTAAAGTCTGAATATTATAGTAATACATATATACTGATGTTTATATCAGCATGACTCACAATAGCCTAATAGTGGAACCAACTTAGGTGTCCAAAAGATATCCAGCAAATACGTAAAGAAAATGTGGTGTGTACACATAATGGAGATTTACTCAGTCATAAAGAAAAAATTATCTAATTTGTAGGAAAATTGATATAATTAGAGAACATCATGCTGAGTGAGATTCATCCATCTCAGAAAGTCAAGTCCTATGATTTCTCAAGCTAGAGAGAAAATAGAAAAAAAAAAACTTGTCCCCAATACCGCAAAAAAAAAAAAAAAAAAAAAAAAAAAAAGAAAGTGAGGAGATAAGCCAGTAGAATAACTAGAATAATAGAAGAGTTTAGGGGAGGTGGAAAAGAAGGGGGAAAGGAAGCTTGAGGAAAGAAACAGACCAAATAATGTTATGCTCATATATGAAGGTATTACTACCAATCTCACTAGCATGTACAGGGAGAGAAGAGGAGACTGGTGGGTGGGATGCAGAAAACATTAAGAAGTGTGTGTATATATGAATGTATCACTTTGAATCCTGCAGTAACACACAATTAAAAAGAACCAATAAAACTGTACCAAAAAAAAAAAAAAAAAGTTAGGCATAGTGGTGCACTCGTGTAATCCCAGTACTTGGGAGGCTGAGACAGGAGGATCACAGGTTTGTGGTCAGCCTCAGCTACTTAGTAAGGTTCTCTGTAACATAGTGAGAACCTGATTCCATATAAAAAATAAAAATAGGTGTATCTCAGATGTAGAATGTACCTGGGTTCAATCCCTAGAACCACAACACACACACACACACACACACACCAACAACAACAAAAAAAAACTTGCAATATTAAAACAACATCAAACACATACTTTAGTATTGGTTTAATTTAAGCAGGTACATGAAAGAGGTGAATTAAAAAATGGACAAACCTGTTTTCAAGTGAAAATTACAAATCTTTGTAACACTAAGTTTGGTTAAATAATTGAATTTTTATTGTTTTTCTCATACTTTTGCTTGCTATTGATCAGTTTAGGTTTTCTATATCTTTTGGGTTCAACTTATGTAGATTGTTTGAGCCTAGAAATCTATCAATTTCTTCTACATTTTCCAATTTACTGAAGTATAAAAAGTTCAAAATGATTTCTAATGATCCTCTGGATTTCCCCACTGTGATGTCCTCTTTTGCATTTTTTATTTTAGTGGATTCTTTCTTTTTGGTAGTAGCTATATTACTTTTTGAATTTGTTATTTGTTTTGTAGACAAGAATATGGTCTATTTTGCAAAAAATTCCATGACAGCTGAGAATGTACATTTTGCTGTTGTTGGTTGGAATAGTCTGAATTTTTCAATTAGGTCCATTTGTTTTATATTGCTATTTAGATCTTAAGTGTCTTTACTGATCTTTTGTCTGGAAGATCAATCTAATGGTTTGAGAGGTGTGTTGAAGGCTACCAATATTATGGTGTTGGGGTCTATCCAATTCTTAATGTCCTGAAGAGTTTGTTTTATAAAAGTGAATGTGCCCATGTTTAGGGCATATCTTCTTGTTGGATTGTTCCATTTATCAATAAAAAGTAATCTGCTCTGCTTAAATTTTCCTTTTTTTTGGATTGGAGAATTGCTGCAACTACTTGCTTTTAGTCTCCATTTGCATAGAATACCTTCTTCCATACTTTCAATTTTGCTAGACCTCTGACATTCAATGTTATTTTTGAGAAGTGATTTTTTGTTTCTCATGATGTTGAGTTACATTTTATATACTATTATTTTCCTTTGGTTTTCTTTGAACCTCTAGCAGAATTTGTCCCTTCTCTCATTTTGACATCACTGCTTTTTTCTTCCTTATGTTTATTTCTTTGAATATTTTTCTCTAGTGCCAGCTTAGTAATCATGAATTATTTTAGTTTCTACCAGTCTAATAAGGTTTTCTCTTTCAATTTTGAAAGATATTCTTGCTAGATATAGCTTTCTTGAATTTGTTTTCTTTCAGGGTTTGGAGTGGATCATACCAGTCCCCCCCTCCTAGCTTTCAAGATGTCAGGGTTCAGAAGTCAGAAGTCCAAAATGATTCTTATTATTTTGCTCTTGATTGTCACTCATCCTTTTGTTATCAATGCATTTAAAATTATCTCCTCAACCTCTATGTAAGCCATTTTTATTTTTATGTAGCATAGAGAATTTCTTCTTTGTTCCTGTCTTATTGGAGTTCTGAATGTCTCCTGCATATACATGAATGTCCATCTTGTTTTTCATGTTTGAGTAATTCTCTGATCTTATTTCTCAGAAAAGGTTTCTAATGTCCTTGGTTTATACTTCTAGACCTTCTTTAATACCTATTATCCATAAGTTAGGTTGTTTCATGTTGTCCCATATTTCTTGAAAATTCGAGTCATGTTATTGTATTTTTATATTGTTGATTGTATGGTCAGGTTTCAATGAACTGTCTTTTAAGAACGAGACTGTTTTCCATATGTTCTAATCTTCCAGGGATTCCATGTGCTCTTCCAATTAATATTATTTACAGTAAGTATCATAAGAGGCTGAACACCAGATTAATTCAATTTGTGAGCTCTGAAGAGAAATATAACTTTTGAACTAAAAACTTTAAAGGTTAAAGCTACTAAATGACTACTAGCTCTACCTAATATAAGATACATTTTCAACTGAGAATAATCTGCATTATCAATTACTTGAACTTTTGGCAGGAAAATAGAAAATATATTTTTATGAGATTCTTCTGTGTGTGGTGCTGGGCTCAATTCCAGGACCTTATGCATTTTTTACAAAAACTTAAAAATTGACCTGTATTCTCACCTCTATACCATTGGTCTCTAGTCTACTTTAGTTTGGGACATTTTTTCAAAAAATATTATTAATATACAACTTGACTATGTGAATAAAATTTTTGTGGCACACTGTAATTTATACATTATAATGAGGTTCACAGTGATAGACACATACATGAACACAACACATGGTGTGTTTTCCTCTGGATCCCACCCTGCTTCCTCCTCCTCCATGTTCATAACATTGAAATTGGTATTGATAACTTTATATATGAACATAGCATTATGTTATTCATTAAAAATGACTTACTCTCAATGGCTTTTCAATTTAGAGTACTACACATTGAAGATAGATTTAGCCAATTCTTTCTTCTGACTCAGAGACCTCTGGCCCTAAAATCTACACTGTCTGTCAAAAGATTCTGGTTTTCTCCCTAATTATTGTCCATGCATTTCTCCAACAGAGATGGTGAGAGGAGATGATAACAGTTGGTTCACATTTCGTAAATTAGTTAACGCAAGAACACACCAGGGCACAGGGAATACAATCAATTATTTTCTTTTTCCCTTAAGCCAACAGTACACACAAAATTATAATTTTTGAAAACTAAACATTTCTATTGAATAGGATACCCTATGTAAACTGTTCATATGATTTAGGAAAACTCAGGCTTATCGGTCATTTATTATACATTTTTCCAATCTAGCTTCAACTTTCATAAAAATGAACTCATTCTATCTGTGAAATCTACTTTTTATTTTAATTTATTCATAATTTGAATAGAGAAGAGCAGTTCTATTTATTGATCTCTTAAAAAAAGACATAGCTAATGTGAACTTCAGGTAATCATGTAAATCCTCTAGCTTGAAACAAAATCTTTATGATGATTCTGACTTATATTTTTGGGAAACCACACAGATGTCTCAAACAGATCAATGTTAATGCTTTTAAAATTAAATTCATTCTTTAATATTTATCTTCCTATATTCCATATTTTCTTTATACTCATTGAAGCATTTAATTCAGATGCTACATAAGATATTGAGATGTAATTGAACTGGGGTTATTTTAGGCAATTCTGTCACAGACTCAAGAGCTCATAGAATTTAAAAAAATGCAAATTCACAAGCCAAGAAGAATATGCTGATGTGGCATTATTTGGTAATTTATATAGTTGAAGAGGCTTTCTTATCACCAAATGCCTTCTTTTAAATTTTTTAATAGAAATAAGTACCAGATAAAAAATAAGTCAGTTATTTCAATAAAGATATACTCAGATATATCCTAGGAGGCTGTTAGGAAGGAATGAAGTAAAAGAGTATAGCAGAAGGTAGGGCAACTGCCTTGTGTACAATGAGGTGAAGGATATGAATACTTTGTCTAGGGTAAAGAAGTATGGAAAGTAATAATATGGTCAGTATTGTGGCCATAGCCTCACTTGTGAATAATCAAAAAAATACTTGATTAAATAAAAAAAGTATAATATCCATGATGGTAAGTCCCATTGAAAATAAATATGAAATTAATTCTTCTTTTCATAATACATTAAGAATTGACTTACTTCTTCATGGGAATAAAGCCTTTGCAAACTGTGCATTCGAAAAAGATGAGTTGCCTATATGCAGAGAATCACAGCAGAAGATTCATGAATTACTTTGAGAACCTCTCCCAGCACAGTAAACTGTACTATGTTTGCTTCATGTATCATTCATTTCTCTTTTCAAGCATATTATTTCTTTTTTTTTTTTTTTTTTTGCGGTACTGGGGATTGAACTCAGGGGCATTCTACCTCCGAGCTACACCCCCAGCCCTATTTTTTTATTCTTTATTTTGAAACCGAGTCTCACTAAGTTGCAGAGTGCCTCACTAGGTAGCTGAGGCTGGCCGCGAACCCGGATCCTCTGGTCTCAGCCTCCAGAATGCTGGGATTACAAGCGTGCGCCACCACGCCCGGCCTCTTTTCAAGCATATTATTTCTAATTTTCTAGAATGAATGTTATTCTTTTGAAGTGGTTCTTTCATTCCACATTACAATGGAACGGGTGTTTTTTGTTAACATTTTCAGAACTTGATCTACTCTCAGTAGTTAATGTTTTGTTTTTTTTTTTTTTTTTCCCTTTGGAAGACAAGGAGACATTTAGGTCTGAAACATCCTCTCCTTCCTCCAAAGACCCAAATGAATTAATGATAATGCTCCAAAGCCCTGAAGATTTTTTTTTTCCATTTTATAGATATACATTTTCTTCATTGAAAGCCTAGACAGCATATTTGGTGAGAGTACACGCTATAAAACACAAATTTACTCTGAATCACACTTAAATCTATTACATCTACAACTTTATTTGTGTTCTATATAAAACTTTTAAACTGTCCCTTTTAAAAATGGGAATATAATGTCATAATTTATTTCATAGGGTTACTAAAATTAGATGTTAGCATATCTCTGACAATAAGAACTCTCCTTGGTAATTTCTCATTGTAAAACATGTATTATACAATTACTAAATGCACATTTTTTAAAAAATTTGAAGCAGTATATTTTAATGAATGAACATTATATAGTAACTGATAATTTGAATTTTCCAAATAATTATGGCAACAATATACATTTTTTTTTTCAAAAAATTTGTGCTGAGAGTGTATATTTCATACTGGCTTTAATATATTTCAGACAATTTCAGTTTTGGAGATGATACCTTATTTATTTTATATAAGCTATTCAACTGTTAATGACATTATTTTAGGGTCAGAGCTCCCTCTCCAGCTTATGTCACATCATTGCTTACACATTTCTTAACATTCAGACATATAAGGCCTTTTTGTCTTCAAAATATATTCAGAAAAGTAGCAACCAGACCAGCAGATTCATAACTTCTCTATTAAATAATTTTATAACAATGCATGGGGAAATTTCTTGTGAACATTACATATTCATTTGGTTTTTTTTTAACATTAATACCATGAAAATACAAAATTGCTAAATAAAATATAATAATACTGAATATAAACTCTTCATTCATTGAAAGACATAGGTAAATACATAATGGAATAACTTAGACTTATTTGTTGGTTTTGCCATATGAACATTGAATTCATTTTTGAATAATATATTTAAGAAAAAATAAAGACCTGAATTCCATTCCACTACCATCTGGCTTGAGAGGATAAATGTCACAAGCAATTGGCATACTCTTGCTTAAGATAAATCTCTACCCTTTTTGTAAATTCTAAACCATGTTGTTTTCATAAGCACAGAGGAAGAATGATCTTCAAAATATATTTTTAGAACAGAGAATGCCAGAATAAATAAATCACCAATGTTAGACCAAATGACATGGTCTGTATTCCCAAGAAACAGGGTAATAGGTGAAGTTCTGTTCTCATTGAGTAAAGGATAAAGCGAAATATCCAATGTAAATATTAATTTTTCTAGATGGAAGAATCAAAATATCAATGAAGCAAAATAACATAAGGATGATTTTTATTATATTATATTCCCAATATTCCTTTTACTATAAATTTGGAACACTTTATATTACAAATCAGCATATGTCATTGAATTAATTGGTTATAGTTTTATGAAATTCATCCAAATATTTATATATGTGATTCTATGATATATAACTTGGAACATGTATATATAATGAACATTTTAAATTATTAAAATGCCTTTTTTATTTATTCATATTTCTTCATTTCCCACATATACAATATTTATCTACTCTTATCAAAATATTTTTAGATAAGATAGCTCTTTCAAAAACTAAAATCAATTGGAGTCTTCAAAATATTCCATAAATTAAAATGTATAATTTGATAGTAAATAACTACAATATGAGTATTGGTCTATATATCTATACTCAGAAAGAAAGACAATGAAAGTCAAGTAAATATGAGTTTATTAAAGTATTTTGGAATTTCATTACTCAGAGGTAAATACTGTTTAGAACTTTATGTATCATGTAATTCTATATATTTATAGAATTATAAATGTATATGTAGATATATTCTATATAAACATAAATAGATTAGTACAGTTTTTAAATGGTAATTTTATCATTGGAAAACATATCTTGCATTCTGTTTTACAGGCCTCTCATTATTGCTAGTCTATTAAAATTCCACTATTACACTGCACAATAGTTGAGAATGTAAATATATATTTTCAGATATTTTAATGAAAAAATGACCACAAAAAGTGAAATGTGGCACAAAGCAAATGAAGACTGATGGAAATTACACTCAAGCTTCAGTGTGCAATGTCTTCAAAGAAGAAAAAGAGAAGTGAAGCCATTATTCTATTGTTATTTTATTGACAAAAATGTATCTGTCAGACATAAAGCTTCTCACAATGGACAATTTGGTGTCAGTGTCAGGTAGTTTAAAACTTATATTATCAATAAACAAAAGTAATTCTGACAAGATAAAACTATAGAAAAGGTGACATACAAAGAAGTAAGAAAGAAGATAAATCGTTTGCCTATAATGAGGATTGAACGTAAAAGTCCTAAGGACTCATGATGCATCACATTATTTTCAATAGTTTTCTCAGTATATTCTACCATACTTTTTCTTCTATAATGTCCCCAAATAGCCATAATTTCTTCCTAATTCAGCTTTATTGTCAGCATCCTCATCACTTTGGTTCCTTCAGTTATCCTATGACTACATAAAGAAAACTGGAAATCCATTTTAGAGTGCCAGTAACATTTTAGAGTGTTCAATACCTTCCCAAATATTATAGTCTCATTTGTAAGAAGTAGCAGAAAATGATGACACCAATTAAAGAACTACAGTTTTCTTACTAATTCTTCACTTGTAAATTGAGTCACATTTTTTACTTCCACATTTAATCAATAGTTTTACTTGTATAATGGAAAGAGGGTTGGAATTGAGAGTGGATTAATATAGAGAAATTTCACCTCATCCATTCTTCAATGGAAAGTTTTCAATTTGTTCACAGTGTAGGTCCATGGCATAGTCACTGATGATACTTACTCTACCTTTCTGACAATGAGTGATGGACAAAACATAGACATTTGACCTAAGTTAAGCCTATCTGTTTCCTTTATTTATAAACTTGGAAACTGGCTGGATGAACAGTGGGTTAATAACTGTATGTGGCTGAAGTCATATTGGCTTTTAGAAAATTGACCTCTAAATAAATATATATATATATTTTATATATATATAAAAGTATATATATATATATATATATTACTCCCTCTGATTGTTTCCAAGACTCTGCAGACACCCAATTCTGCTGATGTTCAAGTCCCATTAAAAAAATGGTAAAGGATTTGCATGTATTGGACATGCATTTTCTTGTATACTATAGATTACTTATAATAAAAATACAAAGTAAGTTTTATGCAAATTATTGTTATACTATAATGTTAGGGAATAATGACAATACATAAGATTCCACACAAATTCAATACAGAGGCAAAAATAATTATTTACATATTTTATTTTCTACCAGTGGTTGAATGAAACTAAATATAGAACCTGCTGATGTGGAGGTCTAAATGTAATTAGTCACAATTTTAGTACATTTTTAACGGGAAAATAAGTAAATAAAAGAGAATGGAAAAGGAAAAAGTAGAGGGCATATTGATATCTGAGCCAAGGCAAGATAAAAATAGTAATTGCCTCCCATAATGCACATTACACACACACACATACATACACACACACACACACACACACACACACACACACACACAATTTATCCCCCATTTCTTTCTCATAGGTGCCCTTAATGGTTCTTTAATCAAGACTATCAAGATGAGAAATGCATTCTGGTAACCAGATGGGCAATCCAAGGGGGCAGACAGATTATTTTGATCCCTGATGGCATCATACACAATTTTATCCATCTAAAACAGGAAATATAGCCAGTGTGGTGGCACTTGTCATCCCAGTAGTTGCAACACTGAGACAGGAGGATAGCAGGTTCAAAGCCAGCCTCTGCAACTTAGTGAGGTCCTCCACAACTTGGTGAGATCCTGTTTCTAAATAACAAATTAAATCAGACTGGGAATGTAGCTTAGAGGCAGAATGTTTCTAGGTTCAATTCACAGTCAATCTCTCTCTCTCTCTCTCTCTCTCTCTCTCTCTCTCGCTCTCTCTCGCTCTCTCTCTCTCTCTCTCTCTCTCTCTCTCTCACACACACACACACACACACACACACTAAAATTAATTAATTAAAAAACAGGAAATATTACATATTTTTGACCATTGATAATTCCACAGTATCATCTTTCTCTTTATATAATTGATTGCAAATGGAAGTTGCTTTTAGTGTATTTTTAATTCATTGTTTTGAGATTACTGAGAGTGATCACTAATCTGCAGAATAAAAATATGTCATATGTATATAAAAATATAAATGCACTAATGGAAATGTAGAAATCACTGTAGTTTCTGGGGCCAGAAGTGGCTTCAGATCATAGCCTGTGAATGCAGTGCTTGAGTTTGAGTTCCTTCACATAACTGGAGGAAATACTCTTGATGTTTTACTTATAATAGATATATTTTGATTAAATATTCCATCATTGACATTGCACATTTGGAAAATAAGAAAATTACACTGAGCAACCAAGATATGAAGGTTGCTTGTTTTATGGGTCAGATTTTTCTCCTACCTTCTTCCCTTTCCACTTAGAGGGTTTGTTTCCTCAGCTTTGGCTATTCTGGGTCTTTTGTTTTTACATATAAAGTTTATGACTGATTTTCCTAGCTCAGTGAGTAATGACATTGATATTTTGATAGGGATTGAATTTACTCTGTATATCACTTTTTGTAGAATGGCCACTTGGATAATATTTATTCTTCCTATCCAAGAGCAAGGGAGATATTTCCATCTTCTAAGATCTTCAATTTCTTTCTTTAATGTTTTATAATTTTCATTGTAGCAGTCTTTTATTTCCTTGGTTAGTTTTATTCCTAGGTAAAATACCAAGGTAAAATATTTCTAAATAAAACATTGGTTTTGAGGTTACTGCAAATGGAATTGTTTTCTGGATTTCTATTTCAGTGGATTCATGGTTGGCATATAGAAAAGCTACTGATTTTCTTAAGGTTAATTTTTTATCCTGCTACTTTGCTGAATTTGTTAATCAGCTCTAGTAATCTTTTGGTTAAGTTTTCTGGGTCTTCTAAATATAGGATCCTGTCATCTGTAAATAGACATTTTAATTCTTCTTTTACTATTTGGATTCCTCTGATATCCTTCTCTTGTCTTATTGCTCTGGAAAAAATCTTGAAGACTATGTTGAAAAGGAGAAATGATAGTGACCATCGTCTTGCTCCTAATTTAAGAGAATTCCCAGTTTTCCCCATTCAATATGTTCTTGGCTTTGGGTTTATTGTATATTTCCTTAAGAATGTTGAGGTAAGTTCTTTCTATTGCAATTTTCTGCATTGTTTTCAACATGAATGGGTGTTGGATTTTGTCAAATGCTTTTTCAGCATCTATTGAGACGATCATGTGATTTTTGTCCTTAGTACTATTTATGTGGTGAATAGCATGTATTGATTTGCATATGTTGAACCAGTTTTGCATTCCTGGGATTAAACTGACTTGCTCATAGTGTGCAATTTTCTTGATGTAGTTTTGAATGTACATGGCTAGTATTTTATTTAGAATGTTTGCATCTATGGTTATCAATAATATTGATCTGTAATTTTCTTTCTTCAGAGATTTTTATTCAGTTTGGGTATTAATGTGATACTGGCCTCATTAAAAAAAGTTTTAAAAGATTCAATAGCTTTTGATTTCACAGAATAACTTGTGAAGTATTGGGTTTAGTTCATTTTGTAAATGTTTTGTAGAATTCAGCTCAAAATCTGTCTGGAAATCTTCTCTCTGATGGAAGGCTTTTTACTATTTCTATTTCTTTGCTTGCTATTGGTTGGTTTAGATTTTTTTTCTTGGTTAATATACATATCCATGTCCATAGCAGCACAATTAATAGCCAAAGTATGGCACCAACCTAGATGTCCATCAGCAGATGAATATATTACAAAATTATGGAAAATCTACACAATGGCATTCTACTCAACATTCCGGAAAATGGAAGGACCTAGAGAACATGTGTTAAGTGAGATTAGCCACTCAACAGAAAGTGAATGGTCATATATTTTCCTAATATTTGGAAACTAGGGAATAACTGAGATACCAGAGGGACTCCAGACAATGTAGGAGAAACTTCAGTGGATCCAGGGAGATGGTCTAGGGGAAGGGGAGAGATCAGTGAAGGAATTACTACCATTGGCTTTATATACATATGTGAGAATACCAGTGTCAACTTCAATACCCTGTTTGGGAAAGAAGATAGAGAAGTAGCTGAGGAAAAGCCCACCAAGTGCTGGGTGCATGTATGTCACTATCAACATGATTTACATTATGTGAGACTATAATGTACCAATACAAGTATGTATAAGTAATGTAGCTAAGAGGTCAGTTTCTATGTCTGCTTTTTTTAGGTCCTAATTTGGTGACCTTAGTAGCTAATTTATCTTTAAAGTTTTAATTTTTCGGGGTCTACAGAATATGGATAACAATATAATCTATCTCATAACACAGATGATAAGCTCAAATAAAATTATTTATAAGAAGCATTTAACCAGTGTCATATTGAAGTTCTCAACTGTACATTTAGAACAGAAAAATTTGACTTCCTATTACACTTTCTATCACCATGTTGTTTTATAGTTTTACAACATCCATCAGAGGATCATGGTACTCAGCAACTTAGATCAGGTAATGTCTTTTTGTCAATACTACAATTCCATAATCATTTACTGAGCAACTGGTAAGAGTCAGAGCCAGTCACTCTGAAGAACTGAGATTTCTTAAATGAATAGGACACATTCATGACTTGCAAATAACTCAATTGGCTAAGGAAGATAGTTAAATAAAAATAGACAATAATAAGTGTATTACACAATATATTTTAGTAAGGTAGATATTTTAGTAAGGTAGGGTATAGTGTCTTTCTCCATTTAAAACATCTTCCTTCCCTATTTTCAAACATCACTTTCTGTTTTCCCATACTGAATATATAGCTTTTCTGTTCAGGCATTGTATGTATATTCAACTTTCTACCATCGAGTATTTTTGCTTTGTCCTTTCTCTCTGCTCCTGTGTTTGTTAGGGCAGCAGCCATGCACTTTCTTCCTTCAGTACTTGGCACAAGACAGTTACTAAATAATGAGCATAATTAGAGGTGAGTCTAAGGCAATAATGTATTATAATGTTTTTTAAGAAAAGTAAGCATGAAATCAAACATGATAAAGAAATAAAATTTAACAAATTTTATCATTAAATAAAATCAGCAGAAATAAACAAAAAACATCATAATATGTAGATGTTTTATATTAATAACCTCTCAATTATCAGTTATAACATGAATCTAGTAGCTTCTCTATGTTATACAAAAACATATTTAGAATTTTACCTCAATAAAATATTTCTGCTAAATTTATCTTTGATTCTTTAGAAAAATCATCCTGAAAATAATCTTTGTGTTCATTTTACACTCTGTGGAGTCATTTGCCTGTGTTAGGTGTTACGCCTCATCAGAGAAATGGATCCAGAATACTTTTCTTCATTACATCTACTAAAATCAATGACCTTTCTCTGGCAGACCTTTCTCTAAGTTGTTTTCAACATTGCAAAAAGTAATAAAAATATTTTTTCTAACTGTACAATTCAAGTTAACAAGCATTTGAACTCCAAAGATAGGAAAACAATACACTGTGACCTAAGATTATCAAGAAAAAGGGAAAAAAAAAAAAACTACAGTTTTTATGGGAGAAAAATAAAATGTTTGACCTGGTAAAGGGAAATAAATGGACATACAAACACATAAAAGAAATAACAAATAATCTCTCAAAATCACCCCAGTAAAGAACTTGTATCTATACTGCAAATCTGTTCTAATACCTATCATTGCTTCATTATAAAAGAATCATCATCTTCTTATATAATTCCACTTAGATGCTCTTTCAAAAAAGATTGCCATGTGCAGTCCCCAATTTATATTCCTTTTAAAACATTGTTAAATATGACTTGTGATTGAAAACATTTTTCACATAAAAATTGTTACAAGAAGAGATTCAATTCTTATTTCTTCTCATGAAATTCTGTTCAGTCATCATGTCCCTAATATATTTTATTGTCCTTTTTTAAAGCATAAAACTAAATCATTTTACTCATCAATGAGATTTTTAACAAATGTTTGCAGAGTCTAACTGGGAACACTACAAATACATCTCAATACAATGGTGATGAAGTTCAAGGTCATGGACTATTTTATATGCAACTATTAACTTACAAATTCTAGGTTAAGAAAATGACTGAGAGTATGGACTAAGTATACATTTGAAATAAAAAGAAATG
The DNA here is from genome assembly GCA_004027655.1 of Graphiurus murinus. Classification (NCBI taxonomy): domain Eukaryota; kingdom Metazoa; phylum Chordata; class Mammalia; order Rodentia; family Gliridae; genus Graphiurus; species Graphiurus murinus. The sequence continues at coordinate 42,388 of PVLC010007717.1, read as the reverse complement.
TTGATCCATAACACAATGTGTGGCAGAGTAGTTAGAAACAGAGCTGTGCTTGTTTCTGGGGAGTATATTCAGTGGGTTGCTGCCAGGTCCTTGCATCCTTGAAGACCAACTCTAGAAAATGGGGTATAAAGTTAAAGTGGCAGTGGTCACTGTATCCCTTCCTTGTACTTGCTCATCTCTGAGTCATTGAGGCTGGTGTGTTAGAGATGGTGACGTCACCAGTTGGAAGGAGCCTGGATTCCTGAAACACTCTTTGGAGATGAGCCATGAGCTGCCCAACAAAGAACATCTGAAATGAACTCTTTATGAGTGAGAAATAAACTTTGATGGCATTAAGGTACTGATAGCTTAGACTCTTTTATTACAAACTCTGCATTAGTGGCCCTTGTATAAGGGTCAACAAGAAAATATGCTTTCAGGTGATTGACAGGAAGGGACTGGAAGTAATCAAAACCCTACTCTTCTTTATTCCTTTTCTTACACCTTACATTTTTCTAGGTTTCTTCCTATTACCTAAAAATTGATGCTCGGGAGAACTGGATATAATTGGGATAGAGAACAGAAAGGATGCAAGGGAACAGGAAAAAAGAAAATTATATGTATAAAAAACTCTTCACCTTTGCTCAGGTTTCTAACATTTAATATGAGAGGCAGGAGTAGGAAGGAATGAGAATGCATGTATTGAATGATGAAAAAGGACAATTAAAATGACTTTTCTCTTAGTTTCTTCTTATTTCCTTGTTTGGCTGCATAATTATCAATGAGAATCAAAGACCCAATCATTGTGCATGTATTCAAAGAAGAGTCAAACAACATGAGAGTGTTCCTTAGGCTCTTAATTTCAGCAGAAAAGGAAACACAAATACATAGTATTGGTACCTGAAGTGAAGAAATGCAAGTTTTGATCTATTCTAATAGGTTTTGCTCATGATGATGGCTTATGCTATAACACTGAGAAATTATAGAGTTGACTTGAGATGATGCAAACGCTTTATGTTTAATTCTGTAACATAGAGAAAGTAAATAATTTACTAACTCTCAGCACTGTTTTTTGGCTATGGTTTGAGTGTTTCCCAAGGATCAGTGTGGCAGGCTTATCTTCAGAGTGGCAGTAGTGGGAGATGGTGGAACCTTAAAGAGGTGGTACTGAGTGGGAGGTCCTTGGATCACAGGGAGCTTGACCTTAAAAGGGAATAAGATAGTTCTCATAGGATCCCATGCTCTATTTTGTGAGATGGTTTTTACGAAAGGAGCATGCCTGGCTCCACTCAGCTCTCCCTGCTTCCTGGTTTCAGATGAGCTACTTCCTCCTACATGCACTCCACCATCTACCAATGGACCCTTATTAGAGCCAGTGCTATATTGTATGGACTTTCAGGCTCTAAAACTGGGAGGTAAAAACCTATTTACTTAATAACTAGTTTGTGGCAGCTATTTCATTTTAGTGATGGAAAATAATATTAAGAAGAAAAAAAATGACTTAATCAAACCTATTCTACATGGCATTAATATACCCTGCCCTTTTCCTGCTAAGCAACCTTTCTTTCCACCCTGTATGCCCTTTTAAAATTGTATAGCTTCTCTTGGGATTTTATTGGGTAGTATAATGGATTTTGTAAGGTTCAACAGAAACACAGTTATAATGGTATATTAATCTATGATAGATTAAAGTTTATATTCCATACTTTCTCAAATAGAGGGTCTTAAACAATTCTCCTAGGAAGCACTTGAATAACTGGACCAACAATCCCACCAAATTATGATCAAGTCATGACAAACTTTGAAAACTTATATACAGACACACACAAACATATAACAAATAGCAATATTTATATCTATATAATACTAGTCATTTTGGCTATCATAGCCAAACACCTCAGACTACAAAACAGACAGAAATTTACATTCTCATAGTTCTGGAGTCTGAAAATTCTATGATCAAGTTTCCATCAGAGTTCAGTTTCTGATTAGAACTCTCTTCTTATGAGATCTCCAATCTTTTCAAATTTAGACCCTGCCCTTATAGACTTATTTAATTTTAACTTCCTCTTAAAAGTTCTATCTGGAAATATAGGCAAATCAGGACTTGTGTTTTCAAAAAAACTGGGAGGGAGGGCATTACAATTCAATCTTCAGCAATGTCTGAATCACACACACATACACACATACACACAAAGACACATAATCAAGTTCTCAATTTTAAAATTTATAAAGCAAAAATGTTTTGTGTCTATTCTTATGTCTATAGATAACATGGTATCTGATATCATTTATTTATTTAACAAATAATTATTGTAATGCCTGTGTATGAGACATTGTTCTAGGTGTTTAAAATTTGACAGAGATAGAAATTTCTCTTCATGTAGTATTTAACATAATAGTCAAAAGTGACAAATAATAAAATTAAATGGCATGGTATATTTGTTAGATGTTGAGATTTGCTATAAAAAAAGCAAAAAATTAATGGCTATAAGAAAGGATGAAAAAGAGAAGATGAATATGTCACATAAAAATGACAAATTTAGGCAAAATTTTAAGAAGGTTAGTCAAGAAGTCCTACAAATATCCAATAGCAGAAGATTCTAGGGAAGGGGCGTTTGAGGGCAAAGTGCCTGTGGAGAGACTATTTAAAACAGCAACAGAACAGTGCCTTAATACACACCTACTCTTGGCACTTGCAGGGTTATAGGGCCTTTCTCTGACTTATGATTGCTATCTGTGCTAACTTCAGTGTGATGCTGGTACAAGTATAGGGAAGTAATGAAGAATGAAGCTGAAATGAGTTCAGAAACCAGATTGCATAGAACTGCTTGAGCATTAAGTGATAAAATCATTCACTTAAGCCATAAATGAAAACACTAGCCAATTGGGACACTTGTATGGAAGAATATTGTAATTTAGTTTAAGTTGTATTTGTTTGCTCATTTATGTATTTATTGTGTATGTGTGGGTAGGTGGTTAGTGCTGGAGATTGAACCCAGGGTCATTCTACCTCCTAGCTACACTTTCAGTCTTCTTTACTTTGAAACAAGGTATTTCTAAGTTGCTGAGGGTTCTGCTAAATTCCGGAGGCTGGATTTCGAACCTGTCTTTCTACTCTCTTAGTCTCCCAAGTACTAAGATTACAGGTGTGTGTCATCACTTCTTGCTGTAGTTTAAGTTTTAAAATAAAACTATTGGTGTTTTATTGAGAATTGAAAAGAGAAGGAAACAAAAGCAAAATCAAAGACCAACTAGGAGGCTGTTACAATACACGGAAATGAGAAGCGACTGTATCTGTGACCATGGTAGTCTTCCTGAAGGTGGCAGTATTGCAATTTTGCATCTATTTAGAAGGCAGTGCTCAACTAGGACTTATGAATCCTGTCTATGCAGATAATTTAGCATCAACGTATCTGGTTAATCTAAATGTATTATATTATCACTATCTTCTGCTGCCAAACAAGACTTTTAGCAAGTCTCAGGCATGACTCTAAAACCAATAATTTATAAAGTAAAAACGTTCCAGTGAAAGAAGAAGGCCATGGGAAAAATCAGCAGAGAATACCTCAGTGCATTTGAAATCAGAAAGGCTCTAGTGAAAAAGGAACTTTAGAGTTCATAAATGATTGACTATTCAAGCAGGTAGACTATATATATTGGGCTATTTTTAAGGCGTGACAACAACTTAGTTTCCAACACATTCATTTATCTGTAGATAATGGTATGATGGATTCTGTTGGCCCAAAGTGCCTTAGAATGATATCGATCAATGTCCATTTGTTATGTGGGTGAGAGCATCTCGGAGGCACAGCTGGGGAATCTTAACCCTGGATACAATTTCAGTTCTGGCTGCATTCTGATTTGAGGATGGCACTAGAGCAGCTGCAGGGTCTTGGCTGATTAGAAATAACTAGCACATGAAGTAATTAGATTCTAGTCTATTTCTACTCTCAGATTTAGAAATTGATTTCTGTTTGCATATTTGAAATGTGCCTTGGAACCCAAAGGGAAGTTTGAATATGTCTCAGCTTGTATGTGGGCAGTCCGAGAGTTATGAGGTCTCTGAGAAGTACAGACTTGACCCTCAGAGGCTTCTGGAGAGTCGATTCATGGTTTGGGCAACTGGATTCCACTGGACATACATAGTCTTGCCTGCCTGTGTGGTTCTAGGGCCTGCCTCTAATTTATGATTGTTTGTTATCTGTGTTAACTTCCATCTGATTCTGGTATAATAAAATTAAATGTTACATCAAATCTCTTCTTGCAGATGTAAAATATAAAGGACATTTTGTGTGTGTGTGTGTGTGTGTGTGTGTGTGTGTGTGTGTGTTTAATGTCAAAAAATAAATACAATATCAAGGCAGTGTACCTAGGAGTAAATACGTAAGTATCTGGAGAACTGTGTCGTTATGGTAGGGGTCCAGAAGCTATTTGCTATGAGAAAGATGAAAGTTTTGTCCTGCCATTTAGATGTGTTGCATCCTAACTGTTGATTACTAAAAAAATCAGTCCACAAGTAAAAATAAAATAAAAAAAAAATAGGTTAAGGAACCTACAGTAACCACACAACACACAGACTAGAACATCTTACTATAAAACTCTGAAAAGTTCCCTTTTTCATTTCCAGAATATGCTCAAAGACATTGTCCCAGCTGTTTAGTTGTCTACAAGCAGAGAAGCTTGGTATAGAACAGAACCCTTGTCAGTGTCACAGGTGTGGTAAGTACTGTAGAGAGTACCAACACCACATGGAGCTTCTGAAGGCAAGTAGAGACCTGGGAATACAGAGTGGTGCCTGTGACCTCGGGAGCATGTCTCCCATGTGGCCAGATACGTGACGACTAGAATACTGGTTTGCAAAAGAAGACCCAAGAACTTACACATGCCTAGCTAGCATATTATGAAGTATTGTATTGATATCAAAGATAGTGTCTGTTAACATACTTTTTATAAATAGCTGTTTCAAGAAATTCAGAAAGAGTAAAAACTGTCTCAGAAGAGAAAGGGCATGGAATATACTTTTACTCTCTGAGTAGCTAGTTTTTCCACTTTAAAGCAACTGTTTTAAAAATGACAAGTGTGACTCTATCACCATCTTTCTCTGCAATATGATTATTGGAGGTATGAGCTATGGACTAAACGTCTGGATAGACTAAACTAGTCTACTGAAGAGCACCCTTCATGCTTTCCTTTTCAGACTCTAATATAGCATCTAGCTATAAGTGTCTCTGACATAGATTCACATCTTCTCAAATTTCAAAATAGGGGCATGATCCTCCTACAGCAATGTCTTATCTGTTTTTCCCCTTTAAATATATTTAAACCTTATTTGTTGAAGACAGTATCGATATTGTTATTAAGGTAGTTAAGGAGCAGATATCCAATGAGTTATCATGACTTTCAAAGAAAATCTAAGCTTTTATATTTATATAATTATGACTTTAGGCACACCTTCAAATCAAGCCCAGTGAAAAATAAAGCAATGCACAAAGGAGAACCAAAACAGATTCTTAAAGATTTATAATGGGAGAAAGAATGTCTAGCAACAGAGGTTTTGAATAAATCAGAAAATTTTAATTGAAATCAGATGAATTTTGATCTAGTTTAATAACAAAATTTATCTCAGTTAAATTAATTAAGCAAGAAGGAAAATTATTCAAAATGAAGTAGAATTGTGGTCTGTTGCAATATAAGAACTATTAACAGGTTCTTTAGTCCACTGGACATTTTTTGTAGCTTTATTGCTTAATATAAAGGTGATTAGTTTTGGCAGATGAAGAATAAATCATTGAGTTATGTGACAAAATAGGCTTTTTTTTTTTTTTTTTTTTTGCGGTACTGGGGATTGAACTCAGGGGCATTCTACCTCCGAGCTATACCCCCAGCCCTATTTTTTATTCTTTATTTTGAAACTGAGTCTCACTAAGTTGCAGAGTGCCTCACTAGGTAGCTAAGGCTGGCCTCAAACCCGGATCCTCCGGTCTCAGCCTCCCAAATGCTGGGATTACAAGCGTGCTCCACCACGCCCGGCTTACAAAATTGGCTTTTGACCTAGGCTTTATAATTAGAGCTTAACTTATGTTTTTACCATCGGAAAATAAAATAATTTTAAAGGATAATATATATTCTATTGAAAATATTGGAAAATGCATTATAAACCTAAATATTTAAAGGACTTATCAACTTTAATCATATAGATTGAAATATCTATGTATGTAAGGAGATAGAGGAATAAAATCATAATCTGACTGAAGACTATGTGTGAAATAGACAAATTTTAGCTCAGTGTCTCTCTTTGTAACAAATCCAAAAACTAAAGCCATTTTGTCATTTCTAATTCCATTTTCTTTAACTTTAATTGATTTTCTGAATGCTGAAACAGCAGAAAAGTAATATAACTTACATTAGCCAAGAAAACATTTGGCAGTGGATGCAAATCATCTGGAATTTCTATTTTGCTAATGTCTTTTGGCTCCAAGATCAGTCATGACATCTTCCATTTTTATTCTATAACTAATTCCTTTGTTAATAACCTACTTGATTATAATAATACTATGAAGATAAAGATAAATTACTTAAAACATTAATATCTATTATTTAACAGTGTGGTTGCCACAAATTTTGTTTGGAACTAGGTATAATATGTTTTAAATTTATTATTATATGCTGATGAGCGTGAAATCACTTTAAATATGGTTATTCATTACACATAATTATATAATTATTTGTTACACAGTATAACTTTTATAAAGTTTATAATCATGTGACATGACATCAGCATCACTAATAATACTTTTAATAAATGTAGAATTTCATAAAATGCTTTATGACTTACAATGCATTCTAGTAACAATATCATTTCTGTGCCAAAATATAAATTTTTATCTTTCTCCCTATTAGGTTCATAGTTTTAGCATTATACAAATATTTATAAAGCTCAAATATAATTACAAAAGTAAATCATGTGGCTAGAAATAAAACTGGAGTCAGGTGAAATAAGATGAATATGAAATAATGAAAAGAGGACAGAAGCAAATATTAATGCCAGAAAACAGGAGAACATAAAGGAAAAAGCAGTAAAATGCAATTACTGAAAGAAAGACTAGAAAAAGATAAAGCTGTATAGGGCTAGGGTTATAGGTGTTTAAGCACAGAAAAGATTTTTTTAAAAAAGGTATATTAAATCAGGACATAAAAGAGATTGAGAAAACAATGTATCCATCTTTTCTAATATATGAGTGCATAACCTTTATCTGAAATTTATAGCTAGTTATGGTGATGAAAAATAAAAGACTTGTTCAAATTCACCAAAATTTTATCATGGTTTTCAATTTTTTTCTACTATAAACTCATGTTAATTGCATGCTGCTTAAATGTGGTTTTACATATTTACTCTCAGCAGCTTACTTTTAGAACTACATTCATTTTCCCACAAATGAGTCTTTCAACTCTTCAATAAATGTTCTTTCAATATTTGATATGGTGGTATGTATGCGGTTGCTGCTTTATCCTAAATTAAATGTTTATTTGAGACACTTCATTTAAAGTGTTTTCATTTTCTACTCATTTTAGTTGGAAAAGCAATCATGCAGTCTCATTTAGGCTATCTTTCCTCTTGCATTATTGTTCTTGTAAGCAGTAAAGTAACCTGAAAGGGAGGGGGGAGAAAAATGAAAGACATGAAAACAAGTTGTAGTTTCCATTTTTCACAATAGATGTACTGCAATTGCACACACACACACACACACACACACACACATACACTCAAACACACGCAGTATAGTGGTAATCTCTAGCTGTAACAATTCAGTGCACAAAGACCTATTTGTTCACTCATAACAAGCAAACAAACCAAAAAACCCCAAATGAATTCCAGTGGGGAGAAAATCCTTTACTTAATAGCCACAGTGATGTTATGCGCATTTTTGTTTTTCTGCATTAGAGGATGAGACCAATGTGCTTTCATTATAAATAAAGACCTAAGGTTCTTTGTAAGAAAATGGCTGGATGGTAGAAAATATATTATTGATTCACAAATAAAAAATTTCAGTGCCTGTACAAAGCTGGATGCCTTCATTTATTTCCTGTTCCACTTATGATTTTTGCTATTCTAGTTTATTCTTCTTTCAGATCCAATGCTCAGAATATAGACATAATTTCATTCTTTCAGAAGTTAGAATAAAAGTTCTGATTCTTCTTCCCCTTATGTTTCTTTTTATTTTTATTTTTTAAATTTTTATTGGTGAATTGTAATGATACATCTTTGTTAGGAGCAAACTGGTAGAGGCATACATGCACACATCCCTCATTTAACCCTTCCCCAATTCCTGTCCCATTCCCTCCCCCTTCCTCCTTCTCATGTTCAACCTAGTGATTGACTTTGATATGTTTGTGAATGTACATCCTGTGCATTAGAGTGTTTCTCCCCCACTCCCATCACCTTCAGTTAATTCACCTCTTTGCTCATCTAAGGTTTCTCTTTCTTCATTTAGAGTCCCTCTTGAAACCAACTTTCTCCTTAGCTTCCACATTTAATGGGGGGCATCTGATTTTTTACTTATTGTGATTGACTAATCTTGCTTAATGAAATGTTTTCCCATTCCATCCATTTCCCTGCAAATAACATGATTTTGTTCTTCTTTATGGCCGAGTAAAATTCCATTGTGTATATATCCCATAGTTTTGTAATCCATTCATCTGTTGATGGACATCTTGGCAGGCTCCATAGTTTGACAATTTTGATCTGTGTGGCTATAAACATACATACACATGAATTGGTCTGATAGTTTGCTTTCCATTCTTTTGGGTAGATACCTAAAGGTGGTATTATCGAATCATATAGTAGGTTCATTTCCATTTATCTGAGGAACCTCCATACTATTTTCAAAAATGATTTCACCAATCTGCAATCCCACCAACAATGTATTAGAGTTCTCATTTCTCTATACCTTTGCTAGCTTTTGTTTTTGTTTGTGTTTTTAATTATTACCATTCTAATTGGGGTTAGGTGAAATCTCAAGGTAGTTTTGATTTGCATATCTCTGATTGCAAATGATGTGGAACATTTCCTCATACATTTATTGGCCATTTGTATTTCTTCTTTTGTGAAGTGTCTATTTAGATCACTTGCCTATTTTTGATTGGGTTTTGTTTTCTTAATGATGAATTTCTTTGTATATTCTAGATATTAGTCTTCTATTGGAGAAGTCGTTGGCAAAAATTTTCTCTTATGCTATCTTTTCTCCTTTGAGGTTCCTGATGATTTCCTTTGTTGCACAGAGCTCTTCAGTTTAATGCAACCCTATATATTGATCTTCTTTTTTTTTTTTGCGGTACTAGGGAATGAACTCAGGGGCGTTCTACCTCCGAGCTATACCCCCAGCCCTATTTTTTATTCTTTATTTTGAAACTGGCTCTCACTGAGTTGTGGAGTGCCTCACTAGGTAGCTGAAGCTGGCCTTGAACCCGGATCCTCCAGTCTCAGCCTCCGGAATGCTGAGATTACAAGCGTGCGCCACCACGCCCAGCTTATTGATTTTCTTTTTAATTTCTTGTGCCTTTGGGGTTGTGTTGAGAAAATTTTTACCTGTGCCTATGTGTTGAAGTGTTGTACCTATCCCCTCTTCAAGTAGCTGCAAGTTCTCTGATCTAACTTTCAGGTCTTTGACCCATCTTGAATTGGCCCACATGCAGGGTGAGAAAGTGGGGTTTATTTCTATTTTTCTGCATATGGTTAACCAGTTTGCCAACACCATTTGTTGAAGAGGCTATCATTTTCTAGGGTAAATTTTTGGCTCCTTTGTCAAAAATCAATTGGTTGTCAATATGTGGATTTGTTTCTGGATCTTTTATTCTGCTCCATTGGTCTATGTGTCTGTTTTTGTTCCAATACCATGCTGTTTTTATTACTGTGGCTTAGTGGTAGAGTTTGAAGTCAGATATTATGATGCCTCTTGCATGGTTCTTGTTGCCAATAACTATATTGGCTAGTCTGGGCTTTTTGCTGTTCCAAATAAATTTAAGGACTGATTTAATACATTAAAATTTAGTGTGCCCAGTTAAAATTTATTTTGGGATGACAGTCCATACTTCTTCAGTGTAAATGTCCAATACAATGTTGAGGACATAATTCTATGAAAATAGTTGTTTAACTGAAACTCATATTTGACTGAGTTACTTTTATTGAGTAAAGTCAAAGAGCTCTGATGCTTATTTTTTGCTAACATTTTAGCAGTAAGAAAGTCTGAGATTATACAATTTCTTCTCCATCATGATTGTAAGTTATTGAAAACTAAAAACACAAAAGTGCAAAAATTCACCAAGCATACTATTAAAATATTGATCCCATCCCCCATGTTTTCTAGATCAATCTTATTATAACTATTTATTTTGTAATTATTGTTTATTCTATATTTTAAATTCTTTGATTCTATTTCATGTACCTTCCCAAAATATTATATAGATTGACTAGTGTTTTAATAATATAATAAGAAATTATATTACTGATATGTGGGTATCAGAAAAAAGTGCTATTTCAACCTTATTTTCTGAGTTTCCTTCTATAGTCTGAAATAGGATAGACAAAGAGGCAGATGAGAGAAAAAGAATGCAAGATTTCTGCTAGGTAAATTTCCTTTTAAACTGTCTTTTATAGATAACATTGTTCTTAATTATTTTCCAGAATAATCAAAGATGATCCTAAATGCCCTTTAAATCTGCATAAATCTTAAATCGAATTTTGTGCAATATATGACTCTTACCTTTCTCCCATATTTATTGTCCTTAGACACTTCTTTATTCAACTGAAATAAGTATCTTTAGTTTTCTTCCCTTTTCACCAAAGTGTTAATATTTGTTGTAGGGACCACTCATGTCACGTGGCATTCGGCACTCACAGGCTCTGACCTAAGACAGGATCCCTGGGCACTGGCTCCCCAGAGTCCAGAAGGTGACAGTGTGTCCAATGACAGGTAAGATCCCTTGAAAGATAGGGACAACCTAAGATAGGAACACTGTTTACCAGGACTTCTGAGGGCTTAAAACAAAGAAGGGGGATATGTAGGGATCACTCATGTTATGTGGCATTTGGCACTCACAGGCTCTGACCTTTCTTGTTGAAATCTGACACCTAGGGAAGCCGGTGGGTGGGTCAAAGAAAGGCCTACCACCCTCCCACACAGCTACCGAGAGCTGCTCCCATTGGCTCCCCCTCCCCAGCTTTACCTCCCTACCTGACCTGCCCATATAATCTATTGTATGTTCCAATAAAGTTGAGTTTCTGTGGCGCTGCCTGACCGCTGACTGGACTCCTGGCCAGTGCTGGTTTTTGGGGGGACTTCCCCAACTCCCCAGGATGGTGGGCCCGGCCGCGACACTCTCCCTCTCACTCGACCCCCGACGAGCGAAGCTGCTGGTCTGCTTTGCTCTACCCCGTGTGGCATGGGACTCAACATCAGTTGCGTGGAAGGCTACATTTGTACTTGGATTTAATGTTCTCTTTGAGAATGAAGTCCTTCTTCTTATCCTGTAAAAATCGATTCTTCTGAACTCTGTATGTAAGGAGCTACATGTTACCTTGGCTTAATTAGCCTATCTTCTTGTGCCCTGCTGCCCCTCCAGACTTAAGGAAATACCCGGTTTTGTTTGGTTTCTTCAATTCTGGAGGTGGCAGCAGAACTCTATTTTGTTGTTGAAAATGTCTAGGAATGACCTTTTATTATTAATCACCTCATGTAAAAATCTTTGAAAATTATTGACTCCGTGCCTATTTGACTTTTAGAAATCTCCCTGGAGACATGCAAAGAACAATAACACACATCATAAAGATATTAATAATTATAATAGTAGGAATATGTCAAGCTCAACTGCTTCAATAATCACACTATAAAAGGTGGAGAATTTAATTAAGAGGATAATTTCTTTAGAAGGTCCAGGCTGGTGTACTCACCTTAAAAAAGGATTTATTTGTTGGAATATTTTTAGATGTCCCAAATATCATATCCATGCATATTATACTATGAGGAGAAATTAAAGATATGTTCACTTGTAATTAGTAAACATTTAAGGGAATTTCTTACGTTTTAATCAGTGTTACACTATTTAGATTTACATTAGCAAATGAACGTACTGATTTCAGAATATCTTAAGATGAAGTACTTTAAATCATCCCCGTATTCATGAAATATCATTCATGAGATATGAGATCCCATGAATTTTCCTCCACAGTAACATTTCAAATGCAGTCTGGAAAATGGTGATTTATAGCATGATTTATTATGCTTAAGTCATCACCTTCAAATAATTTATGTGGTTATGTTTGTGTGGTACAGCATCCATCATATGTCAGTTTTAGTACAAATATCAGAAGCTCTCTTCATAGTTGACTTTATGTCTAATTCTGATGCTTGCTTTGAGGGATATCAAGTTTAATATTCACAAGTTTAGGACAGGTGTGCTGAAGTAAATATAGGGTAAAACATAGCACTGTGTTGATTCCAGACTCAAAATAAGTCAATTTGTAAATATCCTTGTATCTTTACATATCTTTGTAACTCATTTTTATCTTTCAGTGTGTCTATCCTCTTTAACAAAATGAAAGGACTTATTAACTGTTAAATATCTTAGTGGTCTCAACATATGATCCTGTGATTCTTCTGAAGTTAGTATCCAGTGTTGTATATTTTTATATTAAAATAAGAGTGTATTAATGGTTCCATTTTATAATCTGATAAATCATCATTAACAATCTAAAGATAATTTTAAAAACTTTATTGGTGCATTCTAATCATATCATAATGAAGTTCAGAGCAATACAGACATACATGCACACAGCAGTTGGTGAACTTTCCTTGGCTCTCACCATGCTCCCTTTCCTTCCCCATACAAGATACTGAGATTGGCATTGAAAACTTTGTATATGTGCATAAAGTCTTCTGAAGTATTTGTTTTATCAAGTCTCCATCCCTCCCCTTGCCTCCCTCCTCTCCATTACTTCACTGGGGTTTCACCTCCTTTGTATGGAGTCCCTTTCATATTCCAATTTCGCCCTAGCTTTCACATATGAGAGAAAACATATGATCCTTTTATTTTTTGTGACTGGCTGATTTTACTTTGCATAATATTCTGTAGTTACAAGATTAAAATTATTACTTAATTGTATATTAATGCCATATGTAGCTTAAGTATTAAAATATGGACTTCATTTATTCACTTGAGTATAACTGAAATCAATAATTTCACCTTTCCTAAGAGTTTTCTGTGATAGAGTGTGGGAGGAAGATTAAAAAAAAAACACATAGAGGAAGGAGAAGATGAATACAGAAAAGATATAATATGTATTATAGGTAGTGTCAGAGACTGAATCAAACTAATTACAGTGAAATCTACTGAAAGCTTTCTTTGCCATGCTAGTTCAAACACTGTGATGAGATTAAAATCTTGATAGATTTATATTGAATATTTTTAACTCAAATAATTATGTAATTCCAAGCATTATGGCTAACACATGGGAAATTCAATTATTTTGTTTTAACTACAAATCTAATTGAAAACTATGAATTCCATAAATGTTTAGCTATTTAATTAAATTAGCACCAATACTTTCATTGTTTAATTTTATATGTTTTATATTTTTCACAGATCATTAAACCCAATAAATTTATTTTAGCTTGTATAAGGGATCTGTAGATATGAGAGGTAGAAAAAAGAGTAGCAGAGTAAGAAGGACTCTACAAGCTTGGGAGAGGATTAATGATAAAAATGCATTTTATTGTTGATTACTTTTTAAAATATATAATAAAATGTGAAGAACTATGTAGGAGAAAACAATAAAAGTGGTACTAACAAATAGAAAAGTAGTAAAAACTGTATGAAAAATCATTTAATCTACCATGCCTTAAAAAAATCACTATTAGATGTCATCTCTTAATAAAGACACTTTATAGAAATTAAATTTGTAGAGTGTTTGATGGCATTAATACTGTGAATTTTCTACTATGAGAAAGCTGGCTGAAATGAATTATCTTTTGCTTCCAAACTTGATTTATATTTTTGTATTGCTAAGAAATTTATTTTCCTTCTTAAAATATTATAATTGACTTTCTGAGTTACTATTGACATATATCTGCCTTTGTGTTTTTAGACAAGGAATTTAGTTTTAATATGCTTTGGGAAATAGCTTCCATATTGCCAAAAAGTAAGACATCTTCAAGCAGCGCTAAGGGAGCCATTCTTCCAAACTGTGTGCTCTAAATGTGTATGGAAATTGCTGTTTATCAAAAATTAATATACCCACAGATCCATCTGAAATATATAAAATGTTAATATTGCATATAAAATTTGTAATTTAAACATAAAATTCAGGAAACAAAGTACAACCACCACTTATTTCCATATGCAGATCATTACAGGGTACAACTATTTTACCAGGGCAATGAAACAGATGCTAATCCAATTCCTTTCTTACACAAACAATAATATTTATTCATTTGGTAACAATGTGTTAAATATTCCAGGCATAGTACTAGGTTCCAGGCCTATTATTTAAAGCATAAAGGATATGTATCTAACCTTCTTTCTGCTTCAAATATTTACTGAGATAAATAAGTTTTGAAGTTAACATTGGGTCAAGTTCATGAGACAATGAACTTCTACACTGTTAGCTTGGATCTATGTTTTCTAGTTTCTCTTTTAAGTGGCTCAGAGAGAAAGAATCTTATAGAGTTTGAAGAATCCATTTTTTACCCTTTAATGTTTTCTTTCTCTCAAGAAGATAATGCTTTCTCTAAAGCTTTAAGGAAGTTATTACAAGTGGTAGGTAGGTGGGGCTAGTGCTAAAACACCCAAACCCTTTAGTAGAGAGTTAAGTGTAGTTTTACTTCAATGAAAATTGATTTTTAAATTTTTCAGCAAGGTATTAGATGGTACTCAGATTAAAGACTATTATTCTTTTCACTCACATATGGGACTCTTTACTCTTAGTACATTTTTTTTCCTTGTAATTCTTTGGGCTTCCAAAAATACCGATTAAGATTAATGTTTAAAATTGAAATCTCCAAAGATTCTTATCACATACACAATAAAAGAATGAGAGTAGTCTTGGCAATGATACTTGAACTTACTCTTCAAAACTACAGCATCTAATCACGATTCAAATCCTATTTGGTAGAACTTCTTACTTTCTAAAAAGAATAGAGAAATAGAAAAGGGAGGGTGACTGCAGATAGACAAGTTTCCAAGAAAGAAAAAGAGGGACAGGGACATTACCAGCTCATATATAACATCCTTTAAACAAATTCATAAGAAAACTATGCCACACTTCCCTGGGGCTCATGGTGCATAGAACAGAGAGGACAGCAGGGAAGCAGGACATCCTTCACAGACATGAAGAACTTGGGAGTGGAAAAGAAGTCCCCTCTCCAACCAAGAACACACAGTTGCCCCTAGGCAACGTAGTGGATCTGATCTCCTTTTTATCTGCTCCTCCAGCTGCCTTGAACTTCAGACTTTCCCTGAAACAGTCTAAGCATTTTTTTCCTTTTCAGGGAACTCTATTTCTGCTGCTTGAAATGCCTTTTTTAGTATCCCATGCCATTTGTGATCTTATTTAATCTGAGTCTCTTTTCAAATGTCACCTTATCCAAGAGGCCTGCCCACACCACACTTTCTAAGACAGACCAGTGCTTTATTTGGTTCATAGACCTTAAGACTACCTGACATTTCATTGTATATTTAGGTTCTATTTTTCACCATTTTCTATCTCCTCAACTGGAACTGAAGTTCTTTGAGGATTCTGTTCAATACTTTTCTTCAGTGTCTAATAAGCTGTTAGTGTTTGATATCTGTTGAATGAAGAAAGGGAGTAAGTGGCATCATTATATCTAATAGGGGAAATCATAAAAGACTAGGTTGATTCTCCTTTGAAGCACAGATAGGTTTAAAATAATTGCAAATCAAATAACTTTTGTTAAGCCAAGATTACCATTACAGTTTGACTCTTTCTTGTATCAAAAATTAATTTTAGTCATCTTGAGTTAACTAAAGAGAGACAATTTGATTTTCATATTATTTAAAATACTTCAATAATTCCAAATTAAATCAGATATGATAAGCAAGAAAACTGATTGGTTAGATTTGTATCTTAGATCAGATGGATTTGAGGTAAAATCTCTGCTGAAGCACTTCTATGACTTCAGACAAATAATACATTAAATATAAAAACTTAGTTTCCAAAGCTATAAAATCAGACAGATATCCTGCGTGGTGGTGCACGCTTGTAATCTCAGTACTTGGGAGGCTGAGACCAGCTGATTCAGGTTCGCTACTTAGTGAGGCCCTGTTTCAAAAGTAAAGAATAAAAAATAGGACTTGTGGTGTAGCTTGGAGGTAGAATGCCCTTGGGTTCAATCTCCAGTATTACAAATAAATAAATTAATTAATTAATTAATTAAATCAGGCAAATGATATCAATTCGTAATGTTCAACAAATAAATTACATAATAATAAAATAATTATAAGCAAACAACATATAATTTAAAATTTCTGCAATGTCATATACTACAATATTAATGAAAAGCACTGATTAATAGTTTTTTTAGTGCTGAGAGAACTAAGAATGGTAACTAAGAATGTGTTACCTTTGGGGGAAAAGGATCTCTGATATACTTGGTGCAGCTTTATTGCTTGTCCCTATTTATACATTTTTGTTTCAAGTTATTCTTTGAGTAGATGATATAGAAATGAAGCTTAAAAGGAAACTTCAAAAGGCACAAAAGGATTTGTCTTCTTTTTAATTAAAAGGATACTGTATCAGATCAAAAAGCTTAAAAATGTTTTTATTTGAATATGTTAAAAAAATGTGTTGAGTCATCCCTTATCAAAGATCTAGATCAGTTGTGAACTCCAGTGCCTTCAGGAGTTAGGCAGTTCACCAGAGTGAATGAATCTTGATCTGACAGGAGTGTGGCAAACTGGAGACTAGTGAGTTATCTAAAGGAGGCAGCTGAAGCCCATACCTGGCCAATTATTCCCCAAAGGCAAAGCTGAATCTATACAACATATACAGAAGATGTACTGTTGCTGCTTTTAATTTTTTTTTTTAAGAAGACAAATATCCAGTCATTTTTGTGAAATATATGATTTTGAAATACTGACGGCTCGGAGTACCGACTATCATACATCTTGCTAATGTTTTCCTATTTTTGACATCTAGATTAGATTTGGTGTTTTTCATGTCTGGGAACTTTAATGGAATGCATAGAGGCCAGTAGGCATTAAACTTACTATAAACTGTTTTCTTAAACATATACTGTCATCACCCCTGGATCTGACTTTCCAGGTTTCCATTGTATTATGAACACCTGCTAAGCAAGGGAATGTCTCCATCTTGCTTATGTTATGGTAACTTTTGCAGTGCTAAGTCCATGGGGCCATTCTTCTTAAGGTGTTAACATAAATAATGATAATAAATTCAGATGCATGGCCTGAACTTCTATCTAATTGTACCTGAAGTGACTAGGGGTAATTTCAGCTCACAAAAATGTTAGGAAAATACTTCTTGGGTCACAATAACCAGAAGAGGAAAGGTTACAACAGACAAGGGAGGAAATCGTTTAGGGAACTTAATAATGGTATTGTTTCACAATGCTACTGGAATTTTGGAATGGGACAGTACTTTTTTGATGAAGATGTCTGGGCCAGCACAAGATATACTTAGCCTTTCAGAGCTGTGTCCACTAAATAATATTAGAGAATCCTGGTGCCTATGACAATCAAGAATACATTTTTGTACACCCCTGTTGAGATCCACTGGAGGAGGAATGTGTAAATAAGTAAGTGGTGTCAGTAGCAGATATATAAATAGAAACAGAATAATACTTTTCTTTGATATTTACTATGTCAATGAAGCCAAAGATCTCTGAACCCCATTCACAATAAGTAGAATGTTCTAGGGTGAAGATTTGATCTAGCTGTGGTATACTATGAAAAGAACAATTCAATATGTAGTATTTTAAAGAAAGTAGAGTTTTAATTTTGAAAAATAGCAACTTTAAATGCGTGATCCAAATGGCAAAAGAAAGACCAATTTCAAAGAAACCAAGATTGCAAAGTCATGAGAAAATGAGCTTGGAACAAAGGCAAGGAAGGAATACTTTAGCAAATTGCTTAAGGACATCCACCTCCCACCCTTATTTCTTTAAGCCATTTGTGTTAAGTCAAAGGGCTATTGGGAGAATGACAGAGAAAAAAGTTAGTCTATCTCATTGTCAATCACATACACCCAACTTCTGTTCTCAAATCACTTAAGACTCTTAGGATCAAGAATGCACTTCTAAAACCCCTGGCTCCCAAAACTATTCTTTCTCAAGATTTGCTATTCTAATTTCTGTCTGCTTCAATTACTCCGGTGTCCTTTTTAGTTAAAATTGTACCTAGCATGTAGTGAAGGATAAATAGATATTCCTTTCACAAATAACCGGGGGTAAATAAATCAATGTTTAAATGACAAACATGACTTGCTTCTTGACTCCTCCCTCTCCATCAGCACATCCACCCATCAATAAATTTTGTAAAAGTAAAATACCTAACTCAGCTATTCAGTATGTTTTAATGTATTGATTCAGTAGATTCTCCTTGTTTTTTTTAATTAATTTTTCTTTTTTTTTAATTTCTTCACTAAAAGTGATTCACACTTAGGAAAATAGGAGATTAACAACTTTGTCCCCTCCTATTGTCTTTAAAGAATGTTAAGAAAATTATATCCTTTTTTTTTTTTTTTTTTTTTTTTTTAGTTAATGCTGTGATCAGAGTCTGTTAAGCTACAAACAAAGGGATATCTGAGAAAAGTGATAAGAAAGAAAGAAAGATTAGAAAGGAAGGAGAGTAAAATAGAAGCTAATGATCCTCTCAACAATGAAGGAAGCTGTATGAGAATTGAAAGGAATAGCTTGGTGGTGCCCCTCCACCCCCCCAAAAAAATAGGCTTAAAGAGGAACCGTTAAGAGAAGCACTGTTGAAATATTGGGACATTTTTGGATCAGACCTCTCTCATGCTTGCATTTAGAACTCTAGTCCATCTGCTCTCTGTCAGCATAAAACCCCACCATGGCACCCTGCTGAACTGCACACATCTAAATAGGCCAGGAAGGCAAGGGCTTGAGCCACTGCTAATTTGATTCTTGGCAGAATGCCTTATGCTTATCCTGTTACAGGAAAAACACAGGGGATGGGAAGTTTGTAAAAAATCTGTTATGAGGTTTTCACTCTCTCACCACCCCCCATAACTTCCTTCACATATCTATTTACCTCCTAGGTTCCTATGGGATATGGGGCTTCCATTTTTGCCTCTCTTATATTATAACTGCAGAATATAAGTCTACCTAGTTGTGGCCTAGAATTGACTCCATAGCAAACAAGGTATACTGTAGTGTTATATAATCATCTGGGCCCTGTTGTTTTGCTGATATATATTTTTGGTATTTGCATCATGAGGATCTGGCACATTGTGCATATTCTCTCCACACTTTTCTATGTACATAAAAACTGAAATCTATAATTGGTTTGTACCTGTACCAGTTAACTCAGTTTGGCCTTGACCTTGCCTTGTCTTTTTTTTTTTTAATTGGTGCATTGAAATTCTATGTCTTAATGAGATGCAAGCTGATAAAAGCATACATGCACATAGCACTCATTTAACCCTTCTCAATTCCCACGTCATTCCTTCCCCACTCCTTCCTTCCCATGTTCGGCTTAGTGACTGACTTTGATATGTTTATGAAGGTACATCATGTGCATTAGGGTGTTTCCTTCTCATCCCTTCCCATCACCTTCAGTTAGGTTGCCTTCTTTGTTCATCTAAAGTTTTTCTTTCTTGGCCTAGAGTCCTCCTGTGACCCACTTTCTCCCTAGCTTCTGCATATTAGGGAGAGCATATGATTTTTTACTTTTTGTGACTACCTAATGTCTCTTAACATAATGTTTTCTATTTCCATCCATGTCCCTGCAAATGACATGATTTTTTTCTTCTTTATGGCTGAGAAAAATTCCATTGTGTACCTATCCCATAGTTTTGTAATCCATTCATCTGTTGATGGCCATCTTGACTGATTCCATAGTTTGGCAATTGTGAATTGTGCAGCTTCACACTATTCATTGACCACACAAGGAGGTACCTGTGAAGTACCTGCAATAAGAATCATGACAGCCGAGAGAAATAACTCAGAGAGCTCTAAACCATGTCTGTTTCATGATTCTTTGTTCATGGACAATCTTATGAAGATTATACTCTACATCACTACTATGAAAACTCTGATGTCCACAGGTAGAGGAGAGCAATAGTGCTGTCCTTAAAGCAGAGGTAGTAAGTGAAGTATCAGTACTAACTTTACCTAGATTCTCTTTCAAAATATATCTTGAATTTATTCTCATCTCTATGAACCCAGTGTTACCAATTTGGACAAACTGGCACAGAAGTTCATTGGCAAGCAGACTTAAAAGAAGGAATAGACAAAATTTTAAAAATATATGATGGCAGAAGTAGACCTTTTCATACATTTCGTAATTGATATGCCTCTATTCAATTGGGAATTAGAAAAGATAATGAACTAAAAGAAATTCTAGAGCTAAGATTGGACCATGATGAAAAGAAAGTCATAAGACAGTGTGACAATACTTGTGAATTTTATTAATGCTACATCTAAATCTAAAAGTATATGAGACTGATTATCAAATTGAGTTACAATGAGCGGGTGAAGGCTGAGGGTGTAGCTCAGTAGTAGAGCACTTGCTTATTATGTGCAAGACCCCAGACTACAAAAGATTGAAACAAAAACTTTAAAAAAATATGCAAAATCATTTGGTAGTCACCCAGACAGAGAGTAAGTCTGAATCTCATTATGATGTATTAATTCTTTGCCAAATAGTGAAAATAATGAAAAATAATAAAGTTGGAATAGATTTCAATCTATATATACTATTTTATGAGACAGCACCATAAAATGATGATAAAACAATCATACCTAAAATATTACATTTAATAAATATCTGTGAGGAAAATAGAAATATTACTTATGAGGGAAAGAAAATATTTAAAATGTCAGTAAAGAACTTATATGATGTTTTTAAGTGGATTATGGTATCAAATGACTTTAGGGTTACTATGTTTTTAAAATAATAGTTTAATTTCAAAATGTCATTGAGTTCATTTTAAAATTATGCAACTTTATTATAGCAAAACTTACCATCTTAATTCTTAAGTTTCTGATCAAAATACGTGAGATGTAATTTTAAAATAAGCAAATTGGAATACCATTCTCAGAAATATTTTTTAAGTTTCAAATAAAAATTATATACCCCATTGAGTCTAGATAGCTTCTTATGAAATGCTAGGCAGTATCATCCCCATAATGAAACCTCCTGAGTAGAATCTTTCAGATGCCAACTATCCCCTCTATAAAAGGAAATTACCGTTTTAGGCAAAACAGGAAACAAAGATATACTGCCTAATTTTGTGAGGGCAAGTTTGCTTATATGCACTTACATGCACACAGACACACTAACACACACACACACACACACACACACACACACACACACATATTTCTATCCTTCCCTTTATCAACATCAGTGCATTCAAAACATAGTGCAAACATGCCACCTTCACATAGCCAACAAAAAGAGCCTCATGAAATATAAATGTGATTTTTATCAGTCACCAAATTAAAATCACTCAATGCCATTTCATGATCTAGAGAAGAAAATAAAATTTCTTAATATGTTCTGTTGGGCACACCATGGTTTCTTATTACCTTTCTGATGCCATGTCAAATGACTTTTGTTACAGATAATTAGATTTAACTTGTTAATTTCTACTTTAGCATCTTTCATTTTTAACTAAGGAATTTACGTTTTTCAATAACTTACTTTTCTTGCTGATTTACAAGCCTTTTATTTGTGTCTCCATCCTGACTTCAGTTAAGCTTCATAAAGGGACAAACCATACCTATTTAATCACTAATATATGTTCACTACATGGTTTTACGCTCAGAACATACAAAATTCTTGAATATATTTATAAATAAACAATTTTGTGATGTCTCTTCTTTCCGTATCATCAGAAGATTATGTCTTGCTTGACAGCTGGGTTGTAAGGCCAATGTTTCTGCTGAAGGGAATGCTTATCCTAAGCATAATGGATATTTCATTAAAATAATAATCTGTCTAGTATACATTTTGATATAGTCTCCTAAAGATTTAATTTCAAACAAAAAACCATTCACATATAATTGAGTTAGCAATATGGCATATGCATTTTAAGCCAAATGCTATATCAACTAATTATGTCTCCTTATGATTATCTTGGCCTAATTTAGTATCTAGTCTTTTTATTAATGAAGTAGATATATTTCCAAAATTTACATTATGTAGCAAAATGTCACTTATAATTTGTGTCTATTTTATATAATTAAATGTTTATAGTAGTGCACTAGGGAAAACATTATAATATCTGTTTTATCAAGGAGGACATTGAGGCTTGAGGAAGCAAAATAGCTTACAAAAGAATAAAGACTTAGATACTTGGAGATCAGGGATTTAAAATGGTGTTTGTATGCTAAAGGGCTATACCTGGAACCTTGACAGACATTTATTATACACTTGGTTTTATTTTCAACTTTAGAGAAAATTTATAAGTCACTTCAAAACACATGAGCACACTAAAACAAAGACTTCTCAACATTACAGAATTTTTTAAAGCAGCCTCAAAATATAGACCTATTTTATTGCTGAAGGCATTAGCCTTGTAAAAAAAAAAGTGTGTTTTATATAGAGTAAAAGTTTCTGTATTTTTCTTAATGGTAGAAACATATTCTAGCAAGTTACATGGAAAAAAAGAATGAAGACTGAAAAAGGCAAAACAAAACAAAAAAAATCACTGAAAACAGGAGAACAAACGAAGCACACAGAATAAAATACTTCATTGTAAAAAAACACTGAAGGTGTATGCTGTGTGGAAAGAAAGAATGTGCCTGCCATAGTTCATTTTTCATTTTGTTTTACTTCTTAGTTCAAGGTTAGGAATGTTGAATTCAATACATTACAAATTATAATCTCCACAGCTGACATGACAAGCACAAAATATTGCCTTAATACTTCCTTTCATTTTGTATCCTGACTTTCAAATATATCAGCTATCCAAATTATGAAAATGATTCAAAATAATCATTGTGACTTCATCTTTGGTGTTCTGATTTTGCTGGATAAAAGAGAAGAATAGAAAATAGAGATACAACCCAAATGTTGTTTTTCTTCATAATTGTGATTCTCTGGACTCTCCAATTTTATGTAATAACATATATAATTATGGAAATAAAACAGAATTGTGTTATTTAGCTTTAATGTAAACTAAAACCTCTCTTTCTACCTTAACTGGTTTATGAAAGAGACAGCAGATTTTGAAATTTATAGGATTCAATCCCATCAGCAGAGGGCAGAAAAGACGACAACCTCAATGTGAAATATGGAACTGCTTTAAGTTAAATAAAGATATGTACATTTTGAGCCTTGGATTTTTTTTCAGCGATGTACAGTCTAATAAACATGTGAAAAAGAGTGTCTCTAAGCCAAGAAAAGTCTCATCAAATATTCATAGGGAAAGAAGCAACTATCAAAGAGTATACCATCACATTTCATGGAGACAAAAATCTAAATAACAGTTGTAGGCACTATTTACAAGTTGAAGGTCATTTTAATGATCTCCCTAATTTCATAGATAAAAAGGGCTTCATGAACTTCTATAAGCAGATACAGATTCAGCTGGTAGTCTGCCATAGAATGGCTATTTTTATATTTTTCCTTTATTCCTTCACTTCTGACTTATCAGCTAGAGATATGGTGCAGGTTTTAGAAAAATATGCTCAAATGTTCACATCTCTTCTGTTCTATACAGATAAACCCAATTTGACACATTCTTTAGTGTCCTTTATATTTACTGCACAGATCTTAATTTATGAAGGAATTTCAAGGTTTGCATTCTATTGTTTTTCACCAGCTAACAAATGAAACGGTGCTCGCTCTCTCCATCTCTCTCTCTCTCTAATATATATGTATATGTTCTATAGTATATTAATATGCTTATGCATTAATGTTTAATATATAATATATTAGATATCAATACCAAATATTTTATACACTAAACAAATCAGTACATACATATATAATACATTATATATTAGACATACTAGTATACATAAATATATTAAACATTCCAAACTTTAAGTCATTTATCATGAGACAGTAGCATCCAATATGCCTGATTATGATTATTAGATGTATACATGAACCCCCAATGCTAATTATCATCATTCAGTTGATATCTCACTTTCGCTTTTTAACATTGATACCATTGTGAGTCTGTATGATTTCTATATCCATTTACATAGCCTTTCCCTATACACATTACTTCCATTATTTGACTTCATATCTTTCAATGCTTTTGTCTTCTTCCTACATTAGTCACTCATTGCCACAGTTGTAATACGGAATTGCTAATCAGTGCAACCCCCTATTATCTCAATCTCATTTTCTTTCTGCCCTGCTCCTCTGACTACTGCAATTACAATAATTAGCACATTGCTACCCCTAACAAGAACCTAAAATTCATTTATCTTACTTCTTTTCACTAATTAAAATCATCTTCATTCCTTTCACCTTTCTCTAAATTATATTCACTGGTAGAATTATAATCAGTCTTTTGTATTTAGCTTCAAATCACACACATTCTATTTTTCCCCAATTTTGGGAAGCCCGTATTGCTCATATACACATCTCTACTTACTCTTTTTCTATGCTAGACAATGATAAAAGGCACAAAATTGTATTAGTCTAACTTTAAATTCATGGTTTCTAATCTAAAGTGAACCATAAGTTCCACCCAAAAACTATGTCTGTATGTAATAAACTCTTTATTACCTTCTTATTCTAGAAGATTTTCTTATATATTCTTTCTCCATGTTTGTTAGATACCTTTATACTTTCTTTATTGTTTAGCAAGACCATACTTTTCCTCTTGCTGACTTATCTTCTAATGTTTTTAGTTGAGAAAAAGTAATCAACTCACCGGTCAGCATCATTAATCATATTCTCTTTCTCTCTTCCTTTATCCTTAACTAAAGAACTTTTTTTCTGTTCATATGTAAGTCTATCCTGTCTTCTGAGTATTCACAACTTGTCTTGCCTATTCAATATCACTCTGGCAATTCAATCTTTCCTTCTCTGTCTCCCTCCCTTCTTCCTACTTTCCCACACCATCAACATTTCCCTACTTAATTCTATTATTTCCTGCAACATAATTTTAATATACACATACTTTGTTGACAATGACCAAAACATTAATAAACTCAGTCAATTCTTAGCACCATGTTATATAACCGTTGAATTATTATTTTGTTGTTGTTGTTGTTCTTTTAAACATTTTCTTTATTTGACTTATAGTGTAGAAGATTGTGACTTTCATGAGCATCTATCTGTCCTGTCAATAAAATGTGACAAAATAAACGTATGGTTACTTCAATATATGCCTCTTGAAGACAAACGCTTCTGGGTCAAGAAAAGGATACCAAAAATTGAGCCTACTTGAAACCAAAGGGAGCATGACTTTCTGATACCAACCTACACAGAGACAGCAATATGTAAAATACAATATAAAGAAGGAGGGATACGGGGCAGAAGGAAAGGTGAGAAGTGTAGGAGGGAAATAAATGAAATTATTAGGGCATTCCCTCATATATCTTTTCATTCTACAGCATAAACTACAAATCTACTTTTAGCAAGGTCCATGATGTTTTGATGAGAAGGGTAGACTATACTATTACTTATTCAAGTTATATGATTCTAGTTTTTTAAACATCAATACCCTTTATAAGTAACATCAGCTACATATTATGTTCATAAGCCCTGGTAAAACACCTATAAATAAGGACACAATCACTTGGCAGAAATGTTGAGCTAAAGCACAATGTGTGGATTGTGGCTCCAGAGCCAGGCCAGAAGAGCCGTCAGGTCCCACTTGGTAAGGTTTTGAACTGAAGTGAATGCTCTACAAAGTGTTCCTTGAGGTACAGAAATTTTAAGATGTTACAGTAATGTCAATACTACCCGCCGTCTACCAAGAATATGATAAGGCATGAATTAAGTTAATTGTAGACACTAGAGGAGATCTTAAGACAAATAGGAAAGAGGGAAGTATTTTTTGTCATTGTTAGGAGCTGTGTTCACAATGCTCCCTCAAGACTATGTGTAGGCAATTGCAAATAGGCAGCTCAGAGTTTTATTTATCTAAAACTATAGTTTCTTAGTGTTTTTTTAATTATTTGATGAAACCTGAAAACTGTAATGCTTTTTAAAGCTTCTTTGCATTTTGAATATAATTTAGTTTTTTGTTTTTTGTTTTTTTTTTGTATGGTACCAGTTATTGATCCCAGGGGTATTCTACCTCCCAGCTAAATTCTAAGTCCTATTTTTTTTTTTTTTTTATCCTTTATTTTGAAACAGAGTTTCACCGAGTTGCACAGGGCCTCATGAAGTAGTTGATATTGGCCACAAACCTGCAACCCTCCTGTCTCAGCCTCCCAAGTACTGAGATTATAAGCTTGTGCCACCATGCCCAGATGAATAAAGTTTTATTTTAACTTAGCTGGTTAGCAATGTGCTTCATTTAATTCAACAATGAGCAAATTAATTTCATTCCTAAAGAGATTCCAAGATGATATGAGGAAATAGGCCATGATTTTTTAAAAGATAAGGTCAGTCCTTACAAAATATATAGAATACTATAGTAATGATTTCCTAATGTACTTTGTTCATTGCTACACATATTTGATTATCAGTTTAATAATATCTCTTTTTCAAGAAAAGAATTGGAAGATCTATGTGATCTATAATATAAGTAATTAGCGCAGTTCAAGGAGAGAAAAAATAATTAAATAGCTATACATAAATTATATTTTACAATTCTTTGGAATGTACTTATACTTTAAATCAATATTTCTTACTTCTCATCTTTTTTTCTCTTCTAAGAACATTTCTGATTCTATAAAAATTGTAGCTTATAATTATTGGCTTATATTTATACATGAAATACTATTTTAAGTAAAGACTAATGTTATTCATTTTCTTTAGATAAATAATTTGAGATTGAAGGAAAAAAATGTCATTGTGAATATACTGCATGATACTTTTGTTGTTTAGATTTGATATTTCAAACGTAAGATCTTCAAAAACAATGTCAAAAATATCTTTTAAAAGCTAATTTTTGTAAACAGAATTCTAATAAACGTTGTGTCTCACATCTATAGAATACTGCAGATACACAAAACTTCCAATATACAGTAATACATTCTAAAAACCTCAGGCAATTTTCACTGTCATTTAAAATAAATTACAATATGCAATAAATATTACACTGGGAAATAAGGAAAGAATAAAATACTCATAAAAATTTTAAATTTGGCACACTTCAGAAAAAAGCATATCTTTATATATTTTCTCAGCAACCACAAATCCATATTGTATTAGAAATCTTTTAAATATTAATGGTGTTTGAAGTAATCTTGGTGAAATCACTTCTGAAACTTGCTAGAAAGAGATTCTTTGCTGAGACTTGGAAATTTAATAATAAATTCTTGCAATACACTCAGATAGACTTTTCCTATAATGCACTGTGAAATATGTGGCATACCATTTGTTAGATCTTGTTAACTTTGATTCATAAAATGTGACATTTCTTATGCCATTTGCAAGGCAGTTAATTTATCCAGCAAATCTCATGATATTCTCTACACTCGAAAAGCTTTACTATTTAGTAATAAAAACTGTTTTTTGAAGAGGTAGATGTGATGTAGCTGTATAATGTGATAAATACTAGATTGTGTTATAAACTGTAAAGTAACCCATGCTAGAATGCTGAAATACTACTTTCCAGATGAACAAGGTGGAAAACAACTATAATAAAATATTAACTATCAACTTGGTATAATATTTTTCATGTAATTAAGTGCTAAGCTTTAGCTGGGAAAGAACACTTTTTAAATATATATATATATATATATATATATATATACATATATATATGATGCATATATATCATATAATGCATATATTAAATATATAACATATAATAATTCTCTGAAAAGTATCTGTGTAGAAAATGTTATTATTGTAAACAAAGTATATGTGATACAGTTTTCAATTTAATAAATATTCAAAATAAACATTATTAATTTGTAGCTATAGCACATGCTTTTAGTTATTAAATATTATACTTTTTGTTATTCTGAAAGTGAAGCAATACAATGATTTGTAAACTTTAGTATGTTTTGAAATAAATGAGATTCTAATATATCTCTTTTATTTTAAATGATGAATATATTCTATAGAATGCCTATAAATTTAAAAAAGAAAAAAAAACACCCAGGGATAAAATGCAACTATGTTATTATACTAAAGTTCTTTGTCTATATACTTATTATTTGACTAATCTCAAGTAATTATTTTAAAAAGTTATTTTCATTTTCTTTTTGTAAAATAATTTTATAAATAAAGCAATGGTATCCTTATGCTTCAGATTATTTTTAGTGATTCAGTTTCTCTAGAAAATGGTGGATTTATGCATTTCTGAAGTGTCTTTCAGTTGTCCTTAACCTAGACACATTACAAATGCTGACTCTTCTTTTAATATATATAATGTATAATACTATATTACATATTAAATATATATTATTATTTTATTATTATATATGCATATAACCACTGATGTAAGCCATAGGCTAAACTGGTTATATAAATTACACAATGGAATATTTTCATTTTATTATTAAAACTATCTTAAAATATGTCAAGCATTGTGGATCCTCTATCTTTCATATTTTTCTTAGATTTTCAGAAATCAGCCTCTACCTTTCATACTATTCTTAGATTTTCAGAAACCATCTGCTTATGCTTACTAGAAATGTTCTTGCAAAGCACTTTCTTAAAAAAAATGAGGAGACTTTCTATGACTTGGTTTATGAAGCAAATAAATTTAAGTAGCAAGTATGAGATTATACTGCTGGGAATTCAGAAATAATCAGAGAAAGGATCATAGCATTTACTTATATAGTAGGATGGATGGTGACTTAATTTATACGTTTCCAATAGGGTCTATCTCATGGGAAAAACAAAAGAAAAAAAAATCAGAATAAAGAAAAAAATGATCTGCAAAACAGCTGCTTGCAAAAAAGAAAGCAATAATGTTCTAGGAGTTGTGATCAAACAGCAGATGAAAGACGGAATGAGAGTAGAAGAAACAAATAGAATGATGGAATGAGAAAGTGGTAGAGAAAGGCAAAATTAATGGACAGAAGAGAGGCATTTAAGTAGCAGCAGCAGTGTGTAGAAGGAGCACAATAAAGACATATATTGGGAGATATATACAGATGTGTCTACTTGGTATTTTCTTCCCATACTAATTTCTCCATGGTGTTTAAATCATTTAGCATCAGATTTTTTAATTGCAATAATAGCCTAGGGAAATAACATAATTATGGAATATGTTTTGAGAATGTTTTAATAGTTTGAGTTTAAGCTACAATAAATACTCAAGTGCACCTCAGATAAAATGTCTAACTTGAGGGTAACCTCTTCTCTCTAAGAGACTGTACTTTCATCATTTTACTTCTGGCTCAAAAGACTGTCATGCTAGGACCTGTGTTTAAAAATCATGGGAAAACAGAAGATACAAAGATGGCTTGGAAATAATATGCTGAGATGATGTGGGGTAGAGTGAGATTCAACTTTAATACTCTTAGGGTTGTCTACTATATAGATAAATTATATGTAACTCATCATAAAGTTACAATCTGGAAATTTATTTAGACAGTTGCTATGGGCTGAATGTTTGTGTCTCTCCCCCACAAAATTCATACCTGGATAGTCTCACTTCCAATAAGATGAGATTAGGAAGTGGGACCTATGGAAAATAATTAGGTTATGAGGACACAGGTTAGTGCCCTTAAGAAAGAGACCCTAACCAGCTAGCTAGGTTTCTTTTTGCCATGTCAGATACAACCAGAAGATGGTAGTCTGATATCTAGAAGAGAATCCCCACCAGGACTCATCCATGCTGGATCTCTGTCATTCTTCTAGCCTAGAAAACTGTGAGAAATAAATATCTCATGTTTATAAGCTACCTACTCTGCACAGCAGTTCAAAATGACAAAAACACCTATCTTTTGTGAATATCATCGTATTATGAAATATGAAAGCTTTTTGAATATAGGAAATTGAAGCCTTCCCAGGTTTTTTCAATATTTTAAATTGGAATTTAACAATATGAGGAATTAGATTCAACTGTGGGACTGAAATCTAATGTACTTTAGAAATACTGCTATTTGTCATTTTTCATTAGGTATGAGGAAAAATAATAATGAGGTACCTAGAACACTGCACCAAAAACAGATGAAATTTTCATGTAGGGCTGCCCAAATAGTTTGGGCAAGAGGCATTAATATATGGAAGACATACTATGACAAGATTACTAACTAGACATACCCGAATAGACATCTTAATTATCCTTAGACTCTCATGTGCTTGGATTTTATTCCCGTCCCTGTATCTTGAGGTAGAAAAAAAAAAAATTGAGTTATTCCACAATTCTATATATAGATGTTTGCCCAGAAGAGAAAAATACACAATGCTTCAGCCTCAATCACCAACAATGTCTAATACTATGTGGCAATAATATTAAACTAGTAAAACAATTCCTAGAGGTCAATCACAGACTGAAAAATAAAATGGTTGTTCTTTTTCTCCCTCCAAATACACCTTTTTATTTTTTGTTTTTGTTTTGCTTTGCTTTTTGTTTTCTCCAATAGGTCTGAATGATAGGTGTCAGCAAAGTTTTTTTATTTTAAAGCCAAGTAGTAAATATTCAGTGAGTATTTTTATTTTTCTTGGTCATATGTTCTCTGTTCCAACTACTTGAGTAACCATAATCATACGTAACTAAACCAGAGAGTGTGAGTATGTTCCAATATTTCACTTACAAAAATAGGTGGCTGGCTTGATTGGCCCATGGGTCAGAATTTACTGACTTCTGATTCAGGTTAAAGATGAAGAAACTTTGTATATGTCTATGGGTGGGATACATTACAAAATACCAATTTGATTTTTTTCTATGTAGTTCCATGTTCCTTTTTTCTAGAGTGTATACCAAGGGACTGTTCCTGTATCCCCAGTCTAAATCAAGTGGAAATAAAGACTCATAAATACTACAGCTGTAGTCTCTTCATATATTTTCCAAAATCTTAATGAATGTCCCTTTTTTTCTTCTCCATAGAATAAAGGAGATTGTTTCTCCAAGATGAGTGAGAATGGAAATAAATTTTCAAATGGGAGAATACTTAAAGGAGTAAGATATTTTCAAGTATGATGATCATCTCTTCACAAAGTGTCAGAAGAATTCTTATTTTAAAAATAATACCTGAATGAAGGTTGCTCCTACCCAACGTTATAAATAAATAAATAAATCTTCAGACAGTATATTCTGTTCAGACATCAATATCTAAGAGTATGAAGCAAAAATTTATGCTACCATCATAGTATAAGAATCTGCAAATTAATTGGTTACCATAAAAATAAATAACTGGGGGCACTTAGCAAAATATAAAACATTTGGCAAGATAACATTCCAAATCTATTAAACTCACAGAAAGAAAAAAAAACATGGTTAAGGAGGAAAACAAAGTTACAGAAAAGCAACAAAGTTACAAGGAAGGAATATAATTCACAGGTAAAATAAAGAGGATTATAGATTTTAAAAAAATGTAAGCACAAAAAAGACCCAAAAAAATCCAGAATGGTTTTACACAAAAAGAACAGGTAGACTGAACCAAAAGTGAAATTATGAAAATAAATTTTGACAGTTAATTTTATGTATCAAATTAGGTAGATGATGGTTTCCAGATATTTGGTAAAAATTAACAAATTAAAAACTGGTTCTTTGAAAAGTTCAGTGACATTGGCAAACAAAGAGATAACACAACACTGCCAATATCAGGCATGAAAAATGAAGTAAAAGAAACAAAAACAACATACTTTTGCAGATTCTATAGACATAAGTAGAATATAAGCCTGTTATCAGTAGCATTATTCCAGTAAATTAGATAGTTTTGTTGCAATGGATTTAATTTTATTGAAAATTTGGATTTGTCAACCCTAACAACTGAAAGTCACAACTTTATTTAATTTTTATTATACTTTTATTGGTGTATTATAGTCCCACATCATAATGTAAATAATGTTGAAACTGACATACATGAACACAGAACTTGGTGAACACCCTTGCCTCCCCAATTCCCCCTTTCCCAATACAGAGTACTCCAATTGATGTTGATATTTCACATATATACACATATTTGATGATAGTATTTTCACTAATGAACCTCAGTCTTCCCTTCCTCTTCCCTTATTCAACCTCCCTGACTCCAGTGAGTTTTCTCCTTCATTATCTAGAGTCCTTCTTGTATCCAAATTACTTCCTAGCTTGCACATATTAGAAAAAAACATATGTCCTTTCACTTTCTGTGATTGGCTAATATCACTAAAGAATCTTCTCCATTTCCTTGCAAATGATATAATTTTGTTCTTCTTTAATGCTGAGTAGAATTCCATTGTGTATATTTTCCATAACTTTGTAGTCATTCATCTGCTGATGGAACCTAATTCCATAATTCAGCTATTTTGAATGTGCTGCTATGAACATGGGTATGCATATATTACAGTAGTTCTCTGATTTCAGTGTTATTATCAAGATATGCTTTTTGTTTCCTGTCATTTTGAGATATATTTTCCGTTTGATGTAGTATTTTTCCTTTGATTAGTTGACCACCTGGTGGACTTTGCCTCTTCTTTGGTTCTGGAATTTCCTCCTTTTTTCTTGTTTGTGTTTTATTTCCTTACATAGTTTCTCTAGTACTGGCTTGGTAGTCATGAATTCTCTAAGTTTCTGCTTCTCATGGAACATATTTATTTCTCCACCAATTTTTAATGACATCATTGCTGGATATAGCAGTTTTGGTTGGGAGTTTTCTTCCTGGGTCTGGAGTACATCATACCAGTCCTTCATGGCATTCATGACTTGAGTTGAAAAGTCTGGAGTGATGTTTATTGTTTTGCCTCTGATTGTCACCCATTCTTTTGTTCTCACTGCTTTTATGATTTTTTTTCCTTGGCCTCTATTTATATTATTCATTTTGATTATTATATAATGTGGGGAGGTCCTTCTTTGATCTTGTCTAAATGGTTTTCTGAATGTGTTCTGTACATGGATGTCCAAGTCTTTTTCTATGTTTGGAAAGTTCTCTGAAATTATTTCTCTGAAGAGGTGTCAATATCCTTGGTTTGTGCTTCTAGACTTTCTTCAATGCTTTTTATCTCTAAGTTAGGACATTTTGAATTGTCCCATGTTTCTTTGATGTTTAGGTCATGTTGTTGTAATGTCTTCTGTATATTGTTATCTATGTTTTCAGTTTTGAATGATCTATCTACCAAGAGTGATACTCTGTTTTCTATGTGGCCTAGCCTGCCAGAGTTGGTTTCAATTGTGATCTTTAATTCATTTATTGACTCCATTTCATTCAAATCTTTTGATTCTTTCTTAAGATCTCAATTTCATCCTTCATTTCCTGTACATTTTCTTTGAGGTCTTTCATCATATTAATGATCAAAATTTGTAATTCTTCTTACATTTCCTGCAGAAAAGTATTGGTGATCTCCCTTGTTGTTGAGTTGTAGAAGATTATTGCTTCCTCACTGTTATTGTTTCCTATTTTCAGAGTTCTCATGTTTGTATTTCTGTTCTCTTGGCATCTTCTTCCTCTTTGTGTGTGAGTCCTGTGTCTATTTCTTATAAAATAAGGTCTATGCTGGAGGGATATATTTGCCTCTACCAATCTGACTCATATAATTCCTTTTGAGTTTTTTCTTCAGAGACTCCTCCACAAGATATACACAGTTGCCCTAAATCAATATTAGAGAAATCTAAAACAGCCATATTGATTTAGGGCAACTGTGTATATCTTGTGGAAATTTCCTATGATTTTTTTAAGAGCAGGAAGAAAATTCATTATTTAGAGTCCAGTTTAGTATTTTGAAGCTACAGGCAAGACAAGGATGATTCTCTTCCTTCTATCTACATTCCTACTACAATAGTTATTATGCTCTTGCATATAATTGTTACAAACTCAGTTCAAATTCTTTGTGATGATTCAATATCAGTGTCTGTTTTTGGTATTAGATAAATTATAGTTCATAAATATTAAAACTTTATCTGTCTAAATTTTTAGTGTTTTAAATATATTTTCTACAGATGCCAAAAAAACTGCTACAACCATAAGAGAACATTGTAGAGATAAGAGGGTGTAGCTAAGTGGTAGAATAGAAACTTTGGCATGCTAGAGGCTCTCAGTTAAATCTGCAGCACTAGAAATAATTTATAAAAATTAAGTATCTTTCTTTCATGAGAAAAATATTTTTGAGTTAAAAGTTAGGAGAAATGACTAAGAAAATAAAAACAAAACATAAGATAAAACCATTGAGAATTCTATCAATGGGTAGAAAAATATAAATCATTATTTCAGATGCTTGAAGATTGAGCTATGAGAACCCTTAAGACCAACAAAATATATAAAGATAATTAGATTTATTTTCCTCACCACTCAAAGACTGGTATCTTTTACTGCCTAAGAGAAACCAAATGACAATGAACACTTATTTTCCTATTTTGAATTATGTTGCTGTAAATATTCAAAATTCACCTATGGTGTTCATGGAAAGATGAATAGATAAAGAAAATGTGGAATATATACACAATAGAATTTCACTCAGCCATAAAGAAGAAAAGTATGTTATTTAAAGGAAAATGAATGGAACTAGAGAATATTATGCCAAATGAGATCAGCCAGTCTCAGAAAGTCAAGGGTCAAATGTTTTCTCTCATATGTAGAAGAAAGAGAGAAAATAGGAAAAAAATAAATTTTAGAAAATTGAGGAGAGAGACCAGTAGATTAGTGGAAGAGAGTAGGGGGTTGGTCACAGGAAGGGGAAAAAGAACTGACGAAGGAAACAGTTCAAGAAATGCTGTTTTCATATATGAAGCTATTACTACCAAACCCAGTAATGTGTATGGGCAGGGATAATTGAATGGGGTTGGAAGGAAAATTACTAAATCTTGTGGACATGTATGTCTATATCATTTTGAACATTAGTATTATGTATAATTTCAATGAGCCAATTAAAGTAGTAAATAGGAACAAATTTAACCGCAAATATAAAAAAAAACTTCTATAATGAAAAACAAATCTAATTTTCTAGTGTTGTTCAAAAAAGTGATAAACAGAAATTGACTAAATATGTGCAACTTGAAATATGAAATTGTAGTTTAATGAATTCGATAAAATTTGAGAATATGATTAGTCATAAGAGAACACTATATTTGGATTTGGACATCCAAATACAACTTTTTGTAGGCTTTTATATGAGTGAGTCTAGAACATAAAGGAAAAGTTAATGGAGATATAAAATGGGGAATTGTTAATTTACAGATAATACTTAAAACCTTGAATAGATGAGATAAATAGACAAGAGACTCTAATATTCAGAAGTCATGGATGAGAAAAACCTAGGATGGAAGCAAGGAAGAGTGAGTAATGAGTTAGAAAAAACAGAATACGATGTCCCAGAAACCAAGAAAAACATGTGCCTTCAGAAAGAAGAAAGTGCTCAGCTATATTAAATACTGTTCCTAGTGAACTTATGTAAGGAATGACGAGCATTAAATGCAATGGTATCAGGGTAATTTTTACCCTCAGTAAAATTGTTTTAATTGAATTCTATGTAAAAATAGTTCATTGCAGTGGATGCAGAGAAAATCAAATAATTATAGACTCTTATTTCAAAGTTTTTGTTTTAAATAAATGCAGAGAAATATCTCTAAGAAGAAATTCTGCGATTGATGATTGACGTGGTATTACTTTTTAAAGGTACATAAATTTCAGCTTAATTTCCTACTTAGATTGGTCTGTTAGATTCATAACAGCTGAAGATGTATAGATAAAGGGTTAATGCAAAATCACTATCTATATAGTTCTCATCGAAATTCTTGTAGGGAGATAATTTGTAAATAGTAACAAAATTCTTACAGTATTTTTAGAAGTAAAGTTGTGAAGTGTTTTCAAGATAGAGCATGGTTGAAAGCTTAAACTGAGAAATAAAAAATCCCGCCTAACTTGTGCAAAATAGACAAGTGGTGTAGCTGATTGAATAGAAACAATGCGTCATTGCATTAAGAAAATCTAAAAGTAAATTATTTTTTCTTTATGTGTATCTGTGTATGAGAAACTAAAAGAAATGAGAGAGGTGTCAATGGCAATTAATATCAAAATGATGATTTTGAATAAATATATTGTGCACAATTGGCTATCCAGTTAAATCTTAGGCCTTGTGTAACATTTTTTAAAGGCCCTACTAAGATTAAATTTGTTTTCCAATTTTAAGTGTTTGCATATATAATGAATAAACAGATGTTTCACGTTATTTCAATTCACTTTTCACTATTGATTAGGAAAGTTTTGCATATTTTCATGCATTATATATTTTAGTAGTCCCTTATTAACTTCTTTAGGAGTTATATAAAGCACAAATTCTTTTTTTTGTTCTACAATGTGAGTTTTCTTTTCACATTGTTTAAACTCATACAAAATTAATTGGGTTATATTTTTAATTTTTACATTGTGCTTTATAATTTTGTCTTATTTATAATGCTACTCTATGGATAACAAAAGAGGTAACTTTGATCTAAACTGTTAGTGTGAGCATCTTCTGTTTAAAGATGTGAAACAATTGAAAGAGTGACATAGTCAGATACATAGAGATGTTATTGGTCAGAACATTGAAGATTCAGTGATGAAAAATGGGTATATGTCTTTTAGTAAGATGGTCAACAATTAAGCTAGCAAATTTATACCAATGTAAAAAGTTTATGTTTGAAAACTGAGACTGTCACACAAAAACAAGACATGTTTTCTCTATTACTAAATTTAAATACCATATGCAGATCTGGATAATGCAACAACAAAAAAGAATTTTCATGTAAAATTACAGAAAGAGTGCAAAAAGAAGATGGAAGTTGTAACACTGGAGAAATATACTAGCAATATTTTTGTTTGGAAAGATTTAGAGTAATTAGTTTGTGTGATTGAGATTTGTGCCCCTTCACCATTGAAGTAAATGGCTTCTCCAAGCTGATCAGCCAATTATTATCCCATCCGGCTTCATGCCTGTCTGATGTTCAGATATAAGAGTCTGCTGAGCGTATTTCCGCTTTCTGCAGTTTCTTGATTTCTTGAACCTCACAGCCAATATAGTGATTATTTCTGCTTCAACCAACTAATAGTTTCTCTGTCTTCCAGCCTGGCTCCCCTCCAAACACCAATGTAATTATGTTATCTTTCACCTTAAATATCTCTCATAGCATGCTGAGAGCTTTCAGGAAAAAAGGTCACACTTTTTTTGTGTGTATTTGGCCTCCACAATCTGCCAACAATTACCTCTTTTGCTTTCTCTGCAACCAATCCATCTGCATGTTTCACTAACCTCTTAGAGCTTATTATCCTCTCGTAGGCCCATATGCTTTCAAATGTGGGATTCGTCCTGCTTGAAATGACTTTCCTTTTCTTCATTAGCTAAACTCTATTCTTTCAAAGCTCAACTCAAATGTAATCTGCAATATTCCCTGACTATGCAGTTGAATTCTCTATCCCTTCTCTACATTCCTATACCACTTTGTGTTTCTTGTAACTTGGTTATCTTCTTCTGTATGATTCATATACAAAATTGAAGTTTACACAAAATTCTCACATAAAGCATATCAGTTCTTTTTTGTTTGTTTGTTTGTTTCCTGATGTCTTTGAATGTATAGTTTAAGTCAATACTAAACCATTGAACTTATTTTGTCTGTTTTGTTCTAAATTTTTAAGTTAATATATCAAAGTCACCTAAACTAAAATTGCTAATATGTCTCATTTGGGCATAAATTCCATTGCTAAATTTACTGTAAAAAGTCATTCACAGAATAAAAAAATATTTAAATAAAATATTAATTTTAAAAGTATTCACTTAAATTAGGTGAGGTTGGTGCATGCCTGTTATCCCAGTATTTGGAAAGCTGAGACAAGAGGATTGCTGATTTGAGGCCAGCATAAACAACTTAGTGGGACCTTCTTCAACTTTTTAGACACTTTTTTTAAAATTTAAAAAAGGGCTAGTTATGTAACTCAGTGGTAGAATGCACCTGGATTTAATCCCCAGTACCAAAAACAAACATTTTTTTTAACAAATGAAAAATAGAAAACAAAAACAATATCAATAAACCCACATATATTCACTTTATTATTTTTACTGAGAATTGAAATATTAAACTCTTCATATAACTAAAGATACACTATATATATGTATATATGTGTGTGTGTTTATGTGTGTGTGTGTGTAGTAGTAGTAGTAGTAGTATACACATAATGGGTTAAACATAACTTTAGGTGATTTTATATGGTAAAAATATGTCATAAATTATTTGTATATCAAAATTCAATGCAATGGCATCCAAGGGCAGAATTTTTGTGCTATATTAAAGAAACCATTTTTTAACAAATAAGTCTATATATTTTCTATTCTTCCGAGGTAAAATCTAAGGTCATTTTGCATGAAAACTAACTTTAATATTCTTATTGTGAGATAAATAAACCCATAGTAGCTTTTAATGTAACCTTTAGTCATTCAATAAAATCATCCTGGGAGACAATGATTCTGTACTTATAGAAAACATATTTTAGTCAATGGTAAAGTCAAATTTTTAGAAGTTTTCCATGTATTAGCCATAAGTGAGTAGGACTTAGTGATTTTGTAGACAAATATATTGAGTTCTAGAAGGAGAAAGGTCATGAATAAAATTGAATATACTTAGAATTCTGATTTTATATTTTTTAATGTAATGTTTTGATTACTACATCATCCCAATGTTAAGAGGATTAATTCACTTTACACAATTAAAATTATATTAAAATTTTCAAATAAATGAATTTTATGAGAAAGAACGAAATGGTGGATGCTGGATGTTTCTGAAGTCAACAATAATTTATGATTAGAATTTACAGAAAATATTTCAAAGTAACTGAGATTCACATAATAGAAGCACATATGTACATGTAGAATAAATTTAAAACCAGTCATATAACACTCTTTCAGAAGCATACTAATAGAAGATATCATTCAGAGTGAAGATTTTCTCTCATTTTAACTAAATGCATAAAATAAAATTATTTTTCTTAGGCTACTCTCTCAAATTACAATTCAAAATTTAGTAACTCATCAGCACTATTTCACTATATTTAGACACTTTAAATAGAACATCTGCAAAACAATGTTTTTTACAAAATTCTTTTCAGTGTCCTTTAGAAATAAATAGTACAATGGTCTCCAGTTCCATCCATTTCTCTGCAAGTGGCATGATTTTGATCTTCTTTTTGGCTGAATAGAATTCTGTTGTATACACATCCCATAGTTTTGTAATCCACTTATCTGTTGATGGACATCTTGGCTGACTTCATAGTTTGGCAATTGTGAATTGTGCAGTTATAAACATAGATATGCATGCATTACTCTCATTTTCATTCTTTCGGCTAGATACCCAGGAATGGTATTTGCAGGGAAATAGATGAAACTGGAGAACATGATGCTAAGTGAGATTAGTCAATCACAAAAAGTGAAAATTCAGATGTTCTTCCTAATATGCAGAAGTTAGAGAGAAAACAGGACATAGGAGGGATTCCAGACAAAGTAGAAATCTTAGATGAGTGAAGAAGGTGACCTAACTGAGGGAGGTGGGTCTGGAGGAAGAGGGAGACACCTCAATGGACATGATGTACATACACAAACTTATCAAAGTCGATCACTATGTTGAGCACAAGAAGGAGAGAAAGGGGAGGGAGTGGGGCAGAAACTGGGAGAGGGCACAATGAGTGCTTTGTGCATGTATGCCTCTACCACCCTGCACTTCATCACGATGCATGATTACAATGCACCAATAAATAGATATAAATAAATAAATAAATAAATAAATAAATAAATAAATAAATAAATAAATAAATAAATAACATGCATAATGCAGGGATAGTGGTCAAAATTATAGACATAACAAATAAGAACGATGTAAGTATACACTTGCCAGTTGAATTGATGATTTCAGTGGAAAAAGTATACTAAGCAATAGTAAATGGGTCAATTCCAATAATTGACAGGCAGCAACTTTTCTAACAAATGAGAAATTTGAGAATGTGAAATATAAAAGCTAAAAAAGAGTAGATAGCCCTTCTTGTGATCAAAATTGAAGACCATGATGTCTTTCATTGCTACCATCCAAAGCCTGATACACAATTTTATTTTTCTTATTACTAATTTTAGTCTGAAAAATAGACACAAAGTTTAGAGTCTTCAAACTGAAACTTACTCCTTTCTTTCACAATCTATAATCTATTAGTGAATATAGACTCTAGTGTACACATATCTATGTTTACTATTTGGCATATTACACTAATGCACACATGCACGTATGTCTCAATGTATGTAATTATGACACTGTCATTCTTAACTGCCTGTGGGTTCAGCTCTAGCAGAAGATTTGTATACCTGGAAAGACTGCCTTTTGACTTTAGGGCAGAGGGGCAGTTTGCAGATCCTGACACTGTGACTGCCTCTTACAACACAGGTCAGCTCCAAGCTTGAGTCAAGAAAGGCTACCTTCTAAATTTGCTGCTCAGCAGACTAACACATGTAATGCTCTTGTTTATTACAGCTTTGTTGGGTTGTTGAAATTTTGGGCTTTCAGTTTGAAATGAGCTTTGAAAAGTTTTCTTGGCTTGATAACTTATATCCTTACTTGCTTGAAAGGGACAACTGGTTTTTATGTTATAGAAAATACATTTTTTACCAGTAGAACCAGAATTGCCAATGCCCTTGAGTGAATTATTTTGATAATATCTGTAAGTGCTTTTTGGTATACCAAATTCATATATACATGCTATCAAGTACAATACATTTATTTGTCTTCCATTCTTACTGTTCACTTACATTGTTAATAAGTGAGGTCCTAAATAAGCATTCTTATATCACTTACCCAAATTGAAATAAATTCCAGTTTTGGAGATCTTTTGTACCAGGAGGGATTAGGAAATTGCTGATATAATATATTGTATGTAAAGATTTCACTCATGTTGAGGGTTTAATAATATAATGATAGTGATATGTTTAAGTGTACTCATTTTAAAAGCAAATATTTTGTTTTACAAAAGTGACATTCAAAATGATTAATGAGAAGTGGTTTCTTGTTTATTTATGAGGTACTTACATATTTGATATTTTATATGATTAATGTATTTAGTACATAAATTTTCTTGCATAATACAATTTGTATAAGTTATGATAATATATTAAAGTAGACATAAACCTCATAATGGTTTAAAATAATATACATGTTGTATTAACTTAATTTAGAAAATTTTAGCACAGCTTATCAAAAGAGCAAACACATGAAATTTTATTAAGCTATGTGTTAATAAATAAGGTACATAATGAATTCTCTTGAATTTTATATGCATGTATAAATAAAATATTACTGTACAATCTTTGTAAAATGCTCAGTGCCATGTGGACAGCACCAGAAGCATAAATGATAAAACTACATAATTCTGTAAACAATTGTAAAAGTATGCTATGGTTGATTTGCAAAGCCCAAATAATACAAAGATCACATGACTAATATAAAATTTAATGAAGGATACTTAAGTTGCAAATATAATAAAATCTTTACCATTAGTGCATGAATATTTATTCTTCAGATTCACCTTCTAAAGATCATTAAAATTTCAGAATTATACACCTACCTGATTATTAGTGCTCAATGAACTTATTTAACTATCTACAAGGTATATGTGCTCAAGTTCGTATGTCTAAATCCAACAGTATTCTCACAACTAATAAAAAATTGACAGCAATGTCAGTTAAAGTAAATTCAATTTCCTGGCTGCTGTCACTTTGCATCAAACCTTGTCAATGTTTTCTAAATATTTTTGGGGTTTGTTTTTTTTAAAGATATTTTTACTAGTGGATTATAATTTACATCATAGTGAGGTTCAAAGTCATATGAAGAAACAGGCACAGGGGTCCAGATGTGCTTCCCTTCTGTTCCCACCCTGCCACCCACCCCTCCTCATACATAATACTGAGATTGTAGTGATACCTTTATACTTGAGTATATTATAATTTGAAC